>JAGFPH010003322.1:0-29331 GCA_018207615.1 Philaenus spumarius | reverse complement strand
TATTGGGAGTATCTTCAATACACAATGCATTGCATGCTTCGCACGCCTACCCCCGTATTGGGAGTATCTTCATACACAATGCATTGCATGCTTCCCACATATATGTCCATTTCAGATGTATTAATTACCTGGTAAACTATTGTAACACAACTTACAATATGAGGAATCACACTGTCCATTTCAGAGGTATTTCCTGGTAAACTATTTTAACAGAACTTACAAAATGAGGAAGCACAATTTCCATTTCAGAGGTATTACCAGTAAACTACTTTAAAACAATTTAAGAAATGAGGAAGCACAATGTCCATTTCAGAGGTATTACCAAGTAAACCATATATTCTGCTATATACACATGCGTACTATATAATAGAGCGTGAGGGTAAATACGATTCACCACCCGCAAAATATTTTGAACGCGGTGCGCCTATAGTGTTTACACTTCAAAAACTCAAATTTACAATATTCTTACTGAAATACTTTTAGTTGTCAAATGTTTTTCAACAACAAAGGTTTCGTCCTTAGTGGCATTTGAGCTGCAAGAAAATTATAACTGAGTAACTGAGATATAAATGAAATTAAAACTAGAGCTGATACCGCTGGATTTAGGTACCAGTAGGCCTTCTACGCATAATATTTACAATCTTATATTGTATTAGAAAAATATATCGGTATTTTTTCGGCGTCCGTTCGGCTCTTATACCCAACCGATTTTCATAATTGATATTAAAGGATGCACGCAACAGATTTGCCATCAAGCATCCGCATTCATTTATCTACCGCATATTATAATCAAACAAAAATTCCTCCCCATACATTTCTCGTGGGGATTTCATATTTGCATCATTTTCTTATAATTTTTTTTCATATATCTTCGGATTTAATCCAGGTACATAGTTAGTTTTGGTCTTGAACTGCTCATTGGATTACAGGCTTTCATATGAAATAGAGATCATTCAAATCGGCCGAGTTTAAGGTGGGTTATGGACCACCAAACAACATAGCCTAAATTTATTTTTTTTCTAAATTCAACTTTATTTAAAGATCTATATATCCAGTTCAAATTATGTTACCCAAAATGTATTTGTCTAAGAACCTTCGGTGGAGTACTAGCTTTCCTTTAAACCATTAATTATAGAGATCGTACGAGTTTCAAGCGAACACAAGGTGGACAAAATTCTTTTTTTTAAACATTTTTTTATTTCAATATTTGTAAATTTAGTTGGAAAAATCTTAGGTTAGGCCTAGACTGATGAATTACCATAGCAACCAATTGAATAACAGATAAAACAGCTGTTTGCCATAATATTTCCATTTGAAGGAACTATTTGTATTATTTCGATCTTTTAGGTTACCTAGGTATTTTTTAAAGTATTAGGCCTTGCTGTTTCTTTTAACCTTTATTATTATAACTGCTGTTATAAAATGTACGGAATAATTTGATTTGAACATTTAACATTATTTACCATCTTAGTTTTGAGGTTATTATTAATCCTACACTTTTATTATAAATAAAACATAGGCTAATATATGTATTCAGAAAGTTCAATTGGGGATTGGCGTACGGAGCACGCAGGGTACAATTTGACTTTAAACATTTAATAATACACAATTTAATTAGTAGGCCTAATGGTCATTTGTTAAAAAATAACTTAAAATTACAATTTTACAATTAGGTTTACGTTTATTTCAACTCGGCTACATTCAATGGCGGATTTACCGTATCGCACATGTCGCAGGTGCGAGGGGCCCCGCGATCCTGGGGGCTCCAAAATTGAATATTAAAATTTCAAAATATTTTAGGGTTTTCCCTAATTGTTGTTTTTCCAATAACTGTTTTCTTTATAAAACTAATGTTTTGGATGCACGTGAAGATTTCTCAGCAATAGATAGTGGAGGACAAAATTTGTTGACATCAGTAAAAAAACTATGCAGTGAAGATGAAATCAAATGGATGAAAAAAAGAACGTAATTTGTGAACTCCATCCTCAACAGATAACGAAGTAATTTGGAGTAACCCTCCAAGGGAGGGTTAAAAAGTGAGAGTGGAAATGTTCAATAAAATTTGTGAAGGACTTGTTTTTGAACTGAAAAACAGACAAGAAAATCTTCAGCATATTTTTAACATTTTCCAGAACTTGTCTTGCGTTCAAGATGATCAACTGAAGAATATATCTGAAATTTATTCTAGTGACATCGACGTGTCACTTTTGTTGAGTTGAAACACTTAAATGAGTTCCTGAATATCTTTGAAGAAACCAAGACTACAAATACTTCAGATGAAGGAACGAACGTGAGAAAGAATTGTCTAGGAAAATGGTATAAGCTTATAGGGACAAACGACGGGCTCAAAGAAACCTTTCACAATCTAGAAACGATCATGAAAATCTTTCTTACAATTTTAATATCCACTGCTACGGGTGAAAGGTCCTTTAGTGCTTTAAAGAGAATAAAAAAACTATCTTCTAGTATAAAAACTTGGCAATACTGTATAATATTAGAAAGTGGAACTTTGAAACATATCAGTTATGACAAACTGATAAGACACGTTTGCTGCTCAGAAAGCCAGAAAAAAAATTGGGGACGGTGGAAGTTATACTTCTTTGGTCATTCGTATATTTGTATACTTTCCTATAATTTTTCAAAGAAAAAAATGTCCAGCCGGGGATCGAACCAGGGATTCTAGCGTGCAAGTCAAGTGCGTTAACCACTCACCCACAGAGACTCTTGAGGTATCTCTTGTAGAGAAAATGTATAAAAAGGCACTTTCCGGATTTTACTCCTAATGCGTGACGCGTTTCTCGACCGACACCCCATCCCGATTACAACGGGCGCAAAGACGTATAACTTCAAAAATGTATTTAGCCTATGCCTATAAAAAATGTTCATATTAAGAACAGTTTTTTTCTTTAAATTTTATTAGCATTAAATTATTACTACCATTGTTTCCAGTGGATCCTTGAAAACATTTTATAAAATTACTTTCTCTATAGATTAGTTTTTTTTTTTTTTTTTTTTAACGTCCTGCTGTTTTGCACTTAAGGCTAATGAAGACGGGACCTACAGTTTTACGTGGAATCCGAACCACAGCCAATGATGTCTGTTAAGAAACCATTTAGAAATTATTCGGTGTCAATGGGAATTGAACCCGGAACTTTTCCATTGATGGTTGCCATGAGGATTGTTAAAGCTTTGACGCCTTAACAATCATGGCCAACGTGGCTGCTCTATAGATTCATAAAGGCCTAATTGGAAAAAATATATTTCCCAATGTAAATTTAAAGCCTGTAGTGATAGTTAATAAACTTATTTACAACATACAAGTGTTAATTATCGAAATTCATTCCTGTGGGTAAATATAAAAGGTTAACATTTAACGGCAGACAAGAGGCCCCTAAAAACAAGGTGTGACGGGCCCCCAAGTATGTAAATCCGCCACTGGCTACATTGGACTTCATATGTTCCACTAATGCGTAAGGCCCGCCGCAAATTGAACCAGCCCACGAACGCACACGCCCAGCCCACAAGTGTTCTTATGTGCAGCAATGTTACAAGTGAAACGGCGCATATTGGACCCACTCCAAGGCCAGCCCAGTTTGACTTCACTTCAGCCACGCGTGGGTTAGGTTGCGAGAGCAGCATAGATTTCGTGTGTCCTTCACTATCGTTGGTTTGCCGTGATGGAACGTGACGAAAGTTTGATTGAAATTGTGCGGGCTAATCCTGTGTTGTACGACACAAGTCATCCTGATTATAGGCCTATGAGGACGAAGATGAAGGATAAACTGTGGGGAAAAATTGGTGCAGAACTCGGTTTGGATGGTATAAGTCTTTATATAGTAACATTATCTATATTTCTTACTAGGGCTGACCCCTGCATGTTCCGCACGCCAACCCCATTGGAACCTTCTACACACACAATCATGTTATGTTTTCTTTATAATAAAGGTGTAGGATTAATAATAAACTCAAAACTAAGATGTTAAATGTTCAAATCAAATTATCTCTTATATAAAATGCAATGTCCTGACTGATGATCAACGCAGAGCCGATTCTATTAAAGCTAGAGACTTGAAATTTGGAAGGTACAGCCGTCCAATAATGTAGAGGCGTACTAAGAAAGGATTTTGCAAAATTTTGAATTTAAAGGGTAGAAAATGCGAAAATTCATCCCTCCCATAAGCAGCCATATAACAGATGAAACAGCTGATTCGTATTTATTAATGTGTTATTCTGGTTACTATGGTGATTATTCCAAACTCTTTCAAAAAAAGTGTGTTGATTTTATAATAATAGGCCTAACCTAAAATTGTGTTAAACCTTTGGTCCAAATAAGCTGTTTTATTTATAATGTGTAATAATAATATAATGTTAAATTGTAATATTAGATGTTTTAATTATTATATTTCATAGGTTTTAAAGGCCTAACCTAAAATTGTATTAAACTTTTGATTCAAATTATTTGTTTTATTAATTATGTGTAACAATCATTAGGCCTATGTTGAATTACACGGGATACGAATTACAGGATGTTGAATTACACGGGATACGAATTACAGGCTTTCAAAGTTTCAAATTAAGCAATAGCGAAGCATTGCCGGGTCCACTATAGTTCATTTCACCTCAGCGTGAGGCAAATATAAATGACCGTAATAAAACCCTTACCCTCAGGCCTATTGTGCGACATCGGGGATGGGCACTTGTCGTCTGCCTTTGTATTAGAGTTATTGCTGTTTGTCCCAGTGCCATTATGCAAACTTTTTTAATTGAAAGAAAAACTTAAAACAAAATATATCATTCGCTGTGTTTTGATCGCGTGATTATTTTTATACCAAATATGAAGTAAATCGGTTGATTTTGGGGAAGGAAAAGTAAATAATTAAATCCTATGTGTTTTCAAATATTTTTTATCATTATGAATACGGAAATAAATTTACATTGAATAATGATGTTGAGTTTTATAAAAACCTCTTACTTACTACTGTATACAATAATCATCACCTTATAGTGGCCTGACATGCTTAACATTGTCGTTAATCAAACAATAACCAAGGCTTTATGTTTTGAATTGAAAACTCATAAAAAATACTTTACTCTTTATTTGGGCATTGGGCATTGAAAATTGACAACAAAATCAACCCAAGTATTATTAAATAAGCGTAAGTCCTTATAAGGGAATATATTAAATTTATATGGCACACCTACGTCATTGAAATAAATAAACTAATATTACTCTATTGACCACATTAGATTAATAACTTAATGAACCAATAAAGTAGCTATTTTTCACAAAACTAGATAGTTCAAAGAAATTTCAAGATTTCCGTTAAATATACTGTATTAGTCAAATTATATTAAATTTATAAATTAAATTAAAGATAAATAATAGACTATCATTAATGATGTACTTGTTTCGCCTGTCCCTAAATAGCCTAGGCCTATTAAAATTTTGTTTAGTGTGCAAGTAGCTAGAAGGAATAGCCTATGTTTAATTTTTATCCGTGCTATGTACTGCAATAAGATGTGTAATTTTATATTTTCGTGTAGCCCATGCTCTGTTTGTCTATAATATTAAGATGTATTTAATTTTAATTGTATTTTATGCTCGATGTATATAGAACAGTTATTTAATAGTTTTACTTAATGTCTATATTTTAATACTGCATTTAATTAACAAAAAAACTGTCAGGCCACTATAATGTGATGGTTATTGTGTAGGCCTACAGTAGTAAGTAAGAGGTTTTTATAAAACTCAACATCATTATTCGATGTAAATTTATTTCCGTATTCATGATGATAACAAATATTTGAAAACACATAGGATTTAACTATTTACTTTGCCTTCCCCAAAATCAACCGATTTCCTTCATATTTGGTATAAAAATAATCACGCGATCAAAACACAGCGAATGATATATTTTGTTTTAAGTTTTTCTTTCAATTAAAAAAGTTTGCATAATGACACTGGGACAAACAGCAATAACTCTAATACAAAAGGTAGTCGACAAGTGCCCATCCCCGATGTCGCACAATAGGCCTAAGGGTAAGGGTTTTATTACGGTCATTTGGTTTTGCCTCACGCTGAGGTGAAATGAACTATAGTTTCGTATATTTTATAACAGCAGTTATAATAAAGGAACCAGTAAGGCTCAGGTCTACACTTAATCAAAAACCTAACCAAAAAGTTAGAAATACAAATAATTGTTTCATACAGTATTTTGAAATCAGCTGTTAATATTGGTTAGGCCTACTCATTATCAATTACCGTATATTATCAATAAATAGGCCTGCTATTAATAATAATAATATGTCTTATTTATTTTTAATTAGGATGTAAGATAGTTATTTCTTAATTTCAAATTCCTTAAATCAAGTTTTTATTGGTTTGTGTGTGTTTAAACAAGTGTTGGTTCAGTCTAGGCCTAACTTAAAATATTATTTTGTACTAAGCTGGACATCCGAATCAACTGTTGTACCTGTTATTTTGTTCAATTTTTGTATTATTTTGCTAAGGTATAAAGAATGTAAATACATTCAAGAAGTTGGTTCATCAGTCCAGTCCTAACCTAAAATTATGTTTAATTTATTTTAACTGCCTTAACGGCAACAAACACACTTAATTTATGTTTTTGTTCACATCTTTGAATGATATGAGTTTAATCTTACAATTGTCGTTTTTAAGTTTTTCATAATGTTTGCTTATTTATTGGCATTACAGCTGTTAGACGTTAACGTCCAACTTGATCCTGTGAATTGGTTCCGACTGAATTTACAAATATTGAAATAAAAAATGTTTTTATCAATATGAATTCTAGTCTACGTTACTCAGGGATAGTGTAGCATTTTATTAGTAAAACTATTTTTCAATCGGTTCAGTAGTTCCAGAGATTACCCCCTACATACATACAAACAAATTTTACCTCTTTACAGGAAACAGCTGACTACTATCACTATTACAGTCAATAAAAATAATTCGACCACGCAGCTGAACCGCTGACGTGAGTTGAGCAAATTTCCAAAATTAAGTTTATATGCCTATGTTTTAGGGGTTTCAACCAAAAATTTGGGAAATAGGTCTACTCACGAAGGCGTTGAACAGCTGTCTGTGTGTACGCAATATATTAGTAGAATTTGTTTGCACCACTTGGCTTAGAACCGGGTTCTTCTATGCTATTTTACGTTTTCGTCGATTTTGGGAGAACTAAGCGAGCTAGAAGGTCGCGTAAAAAAACAAAATTTGCAGAATAACATCCTACATTTATATTGTTAGAAAAACTCAAAAAAAATTTCATTTTCGTAGTAAAAATGTAAAAAAATAGTTACTTCCGGTCAAAAAACGTACTTCCGGTTGTTGGATTTTTTTGGCTAACGAACTCGTCCGAGCGACGTAGACAACCAATATGTATACCAAATTTGAACCAAATCGGACTTAAAATGCGGCCGCTAGAGTGCGAACACATATATACATATATATATATATGAATTTTAATGACACCCCAAAACGTGTTCTGGGGACCATGATCGGTGCTCATTTGCTACTCCCGACCTTGGGTCTTACCATAAGGGCCACTGCAATAGCTCATTTTTCCTATGGAAATTCGCTAATAATGTAATGGCGCTTACATTTTTGTTGAATATTTACTATATTTTTTGTTGTTTTTATGTTCAATATATGCTGCGGTTTTTCAAAAAGTACCTACACAAAAACACGCTTGTATTCAAATGAAAGTCTGCGTCAAAATTTCAAAGCAATCGGTGAAGAATTTTCGGAGATTATCGATTTTGAATAAACGCACATTTACATTTTTATTTATATAGATTAAGAATAAATCATTACATTAAACATTGCATTATTAGCGAATTTCCATAGGAAAAATGAGCTATGCAGTGGCCCTTATGGTGAGACCCAAGGTCGGGAGTAGCAAATGAGCACCGATCATCGTCCCCAGAACACGTTTTGGGGTGTCAAAAAAATTCATATATATATATATATATATATGTGTGTTCGCACACTAGCGGCCGCATTTTAAGTCCGATTTGGTCCAAATTTGGTACACGTGTTGGTTGTCTATGTGGCTCGGACGAGTTCGTTAGCCAAAAAAATCCAACAACCGGAAGTACGTTTTTTAACCGGAAGTAACTATTTTTTGAGATTTTTACTACGAGAAAGAAAATTTTTTAGAGTTTTTTCTAACAATATAAATGTAGGATGTTATTCTGCGCATTTTTTTTTTACGCGACCTTTTAGCTCGCTTGGTTCCCCCAAAATCGACAAAAACGTAAAATACCATAAAAGTACCCAGTTCAAAGCCAAGTGATGCAAAATCGCGAGGCCACTAGGAAGAAACAAATTCTACTAATATATTGCGTACACAGACAGCTGTTCAACGCCTTCGTGAGTAGACCTATTTCCCAAATTGTTGGTTGAAACCCTAAAACATAGGCATATAAACTTAATTTTGGAAATTTGCTCAACTCACGTCAGCGGTCCAGCTGCGTGGTCGATTTATTAAAATTATAGTTCGAAGAAATCATAACAGAACAACACACTTTGCAATGTATTAACAAAAAAATACACGCTTTGCCCAATAGTCCAGTCAACTATTGGGAAAAGTTGTAGAGGGAAATGGAAGAACCACTATTTTTGACTTTGGGACATTGTTTGGACTAGTTAGGAGGTAAACATACCAAAAGTCCCCACTCCTAGCAGGTGAGCGGGGTGCAGGGGAGCCTGTATAAGGTCCCCTTTTCAGTTATTCACTTACATCTCGAATACTACGCGTCTTAAGATAATTCTTTACAAAATTAAAGCTCACTAAATGTGCTACACAAGATTGAATGTAATCATTTTTTTGCTATCTCGCATAGTTTCCGAGATAACCATGCTCAAAATTCGCTTATTTTGTTTTTGCCTTATTTGGCTAGCTAACTTTACAGCCATTCATCCTACGAAAAAGTTATGAAAGAGAAAGTTGTAGAACGTTAAATGTCCTTCAAGAATATATGATACCTTACGATATTATCTTCAACCGTTCAAAAGATGGAGAAATTTTAACTTTACGTGTAAATTCCGAGATTTTGCAGAAAAACTTACCTAGTATCGTTATTTTTTGTTATTCCACTGCTATAACTCCCTATGTAGGCCTAAGCCAATATTTACGTATTTATATCTATAAATAGTACGTAATATATTTGTAAATATAATTGGGGTATAAAAAAATTATATGTAATATACAGTGTAATATATTTTTTGGCACATATGTAGTTCTTTAAAAGTAATATTTTTGGTATCGTTGAATACTTTTTTCGACTCTCGAATCTATCGAAACCAATTCAAAAACTGCATCTCTCACTCCTACAGAAAAACCAAACTTTATATATACAGTATTATGAAAACTATTTATAAATATTGAGTACAATTGTATAAGTGGTAGGCCTACATAAAGAAGTTAAACAGAGAGTGATTTCTAATTAATTTAAACCAGAATAAAAGTAAGATTTAGTTATTGTTGAACTATTTATTATTAAAGTTGTTTTAGTAGTTATCCAGTTACGCCACATAAAAATGAGACCTAAGCCAACAACAGACTATTTTTGGGTTATATGGGCTATTATGAATTAGTCCTGTCATGCATAAGCATAACATGTAAGTCCTTATAAGTTTTAATACACTATGATATCAAACTGTCTCAGAAAGTTCCAGTACATTCCCTCTTAACTGTAAGCTTGTCAATCAAGTTCAACTACGAAAATCGTCTGTGAATCATTTCTTGCTATTCCAACGCACATCCATAAGCAAGAAAAAGGACAAAGATTTGAAATCGCATTTGCAATACGAATTAGCCCCTTCCCTTTGGCCTTTTTTGAATGAGGGTGGGATGAGGAAATCCACGAAGTCGGTGCTCTACAAAGAGTCATTCAAAGATGTACGAGTGACAGACGTTGACATTGTAATATCAGCGAAACGACATTCTCAGAGGACATATAACCAAGTCCAGATGTGGTTGGGACATGAGCTGCTTCCTCAGATGTGTGAATGGGAGCTAAACGCTAACGGATTTCTAACGCCGGTGCATAGTTAACAGAATGTTCCATCTTATGAAGTATTTAAGATTATTTTTATCAGTGCACAAGGATTGCACCACCAAATGTGGATGCAGAAAGGGAACTGCAAAACTGCCAGGGGAACTGTCTATATTGGGGTTCCCTTTTGGACAACGAGGATGAAGATCTCAACATCGATCCTCTACCAGTCATCCTGGAAGATTTATCTACTTTCTCAACTGATGAAGAAGAAAACGAACCAGAACCCACCCCAAGACCAAGTTCCTGTGACGAGCCAGGAATTGATAACAATTATTACTGTATAATATTTATTAATATATTATTAAATAAAATGTAAAACAGTTAGTGTTAATAAAAAAAATATGTAGGCCTACAAATTGTTGTTGACTCTCCAATGTCTTTGCAGAGTGAATGTGCAATTAATATACAAGGAAGGATAGTTGCAGTCAATGACAAATCAATTCTCACCTTGTAAACGGGTCCGAGGAGGACATTTTGAGCAATTTCTGTTAACTGTCGTTGCAAGATTTTCATTATCAAATTTATTTATTCTTTATGTAACATAATTTAGATTGCATTTTGTTTTTAATTAAATCCATGTCCGTCCAAAACAAATCCATGACCATGTTAAACACCTGTCCGCTAAACGTCACCCATACCATTGCGTTGAGTAAGGAGAGAAAATGTACACGGCAATCTACTGTTTTGTTTTCTTTCTGTTCAATCTTTTTTTTTCGAAGCGAAGGTGGAAAGTCTGCCAAACACCAGGGAACGGTATTCCCAGAAGTGTGGAACTTGCATCCACTAAAACCACCTCCCCTTAACTACAACACTACCCTCGAACAATGTAGATATTACTTCAGTGTTCAGGGTAGCGCCTGGATGTCCGGCTTCTTATTTTACCGTTAATTAATCATTTGTAGGTTGCTTTAACTTTGCTCTTTCTTTTCGTCATTTTGTTTCTGCACCATGATGACCCTGATAAAGTGAGCCACCATCAGCCACTTTTCTTCACTACTCATCATTCTGTTCAATCTAACTCAAAAGTTTTTACTATAAATTTAGTTATCGAGAAATCCTTTCAAGCTATGAATTCTCTATTGAAATCAATTCAGTTAACTTACAAATAAATGTATGTTATCAAAACAGAATTGATTTTGACAAAAGTTTTTTTTAAATTTGCTTCGGTTAATGCGGAAACTCAGATTACCCAGGTACTACCATATTTAATTTGTCAACCATTTCCAATAAGTAAAAAATCACTGCTGAAAATTTTATGTGACACCCTGAGTATTTTTTATAAATAAAACAACTAATTTCTACACGTTCTGTTCACTAAGAAAAATCTGTCAATTCTTTCTACACAGTGACAAACGAAGGGGGTACAGTAAAGAACAGAGGTCCATTGTGGTTGTACTGCTGAAGTTAGACACAACAAACAAAGCGTGGTGCCCCTCTTTTTTCTCCTCTCAGAAGCATTCCCAGATTCAGGGATCTGTGTATCATAACATGCTAATTTTTTAACTTAAGTTCTGCAATATAATATGTTTTATACTTATAACTTAGGCCTATACATTATACCAATCTCTTTTTTTTTAATTGTTTTCAGGCCATGCTGCTAAGGAGCAATGGCAAAAACTTCGAGAACGTCATCGGGAAGCACTACGACGACAAAAAATGAAAAACAGTGGAGCTAAGGCGAATACTCAAAGGCCATGGTCATACCAGCTCCAGATGGAATTTTTAATTCAGTTCATGAAAAATAGACCTGCGTTAACAAAATTTGATATTGGGAAGAAACCATCAGCAAAAATTAATAGCACTGCAGACGAAGATGGACAAAATAAAGAAGACGTTATTCATCTGGACGACGGCGAGCCAGCAGACAAATCTGTAGAACCAGGAAGAAAGTCTGACGCCTTTGAAATTCCAACACAAAAGTGGAAAAATAGTGACAAAGCTTCGATCGGGCGCTTAGTCGAAAATTTTGAAAAAAGACCGTGTAATCGCGAAGAAACAAGAAAAAGCACCCAGCAAGATCTACTACATAGTAACGATGCTCTTTATCAATTCTTTTTGTCAATGTACAATACGACAAAATGCCTTACGAAGAAATACCAAAGACAAGTCCGCAATAAGATTTACGAAGCAGTAACTCAAGCAGAGGAAGATAACGAGCTTGAAAACACTGGAAGGTTTTGTTTAACTCCCTCGTTTTCAGATGTAATTGAAAGCACCTCTCCCACCTTCCACCTCTGTTAAACACAATATCAAAACTTTTTCATCCGGCCAATTGCATTAGATCAAGCGTCTTTACAAGACACTTTGCCCTCAAGATCGTTGCAGCCCCTATAGATAATTCTGTTTTGTAATTCAGTGGTTTATAAATTAGCAGTGGTTAATAAAGTAGTTTTTCTGATTTAAAATCAAAATAAATAAATTTTTTAAACACATGTCTGGTTTATAATTTTGTGTAGCGATTTTATGTTCATAGCATAAATAATTTTAAATGTGGAACTAGAAGTGGTAGTTTTTTTTAACGTGCTAGGTCACAATAATAATTAATTGTGAATGGCTCCGATTTGAAAGATTAGCGAGCTATAACTTTGAAACTTGATTTAATATTAATTAATAATCCACGAGTGTATCCCAAGTTTTAAAATAATATGTTTAAAAATGTTTAACAATAGAAATGATAATTTATTGAAATACCTAGTTTGTGTAGTATCGACAGCAGCAAAGCCGGAACATACCAGTTTCAATTTCATTTTAAATTTGTGTAATTTGAAAACAGTTTATCTAAGATAAGATGGATAAGAACCAAACCTGTATCTTACGTTCTAAGTAGTATTTTCACAAACCTTGCCCCATTATGCACCCTACATGTAAACGTGTTTTCGCTATAAAGCAAAAAGGCAAATGGTCAAGGTCGAAAATTAAGAATATTTGTATTCATAATTCTTAAAATTTGTAGCAAACAGTTACAATAACATGATCCATATATCTATATAAATAAAAATTAAATGCTGTTGGTAAGCCTGGTTGGTAAGGGCATCACTTGAGAACAGCTGGACCAATTTGGCTTTTAAAATGTTCGTAATGATCTGAATTATGTTTTTATGCAAAGTAAAATTTGAAAAGTTTTCCATAAAAGTATCAAATTCGTGAAAACTGAACATCCTTTCTTGTATGAAGTCAGACCATAACTCACGAAAACAGCTGTTTGAATAAATAGCTTAGCAACAAACTAATGTTTGTTTACATTCATTACTAAGTTGTTTAAATTCATATCAACTTTACTTAACAAATTTTATTAGACTATTCTTCAAAACCAACATCTTTTTTATGTTAGATTAACTAACTAAAAGCAAACACAAACAAAACTAATGAAAAATGCTTACTGTATTATAATGTAATCCAAACATGGCTGTTACATATTATAAATAAGAGCAGCCGTTGATCAAAAACTGAACATAATTTTAGGTTAAGCCTACAATGAACCAAAAGTCGTTTATTTGCAATCAATTTGGTTAAAGTAGAATCAGGCTATTATTCTTCAGAACTCGGTTATTTTTTAGATTAGGTAAAAGTAAACAAAAGGTGTGCTTTAGGCCTAATAAGTCAACCATCTAGATCAAAATGAGGTCAAATTAATAAAATGGAATAACTATCCTTAAAATTAAATAAAACAATAGTGAAGCATTGCCGAGTCCACTAGTTTTTAATAAAAAGGAACTCATTTTTGTATTTAGTTTACCTACAAAAAAAAGGTATAAAATGGACTAGTTTTACTTTTAATTTAGCATTATTTTTCAGTCATTTTCTTGCTATTAGTACAATCGGTGATTTGGTCTGTACCATCTGTTCTCTTTGCCACTACTGTTTTCCTTGTTCTAATTTAATACTTCACAATTACAGTAATAATAAAAACTACTTGTTAAACATGTTTATTTATTATTAAAAAGGTAAAAGGATAAATAATTTCACACATTTACAATAGTTGTGATATAATTAAAAACCCTTAAAAATTTTTGAAAATAATTTTTCTTTTGATACTATTTGTTGAGAAATGCAATCGTTTAATTTTATCGGTTTAATTTCAGGAATAAAAGGAGCAGTTGTTAGTCTATTCAATATGGACATCCATTCTATTGGTTGAAACCAGCGATGATTTTTTATATCATCAGCCCCGTGCAACATACAACCAAATCTTGAGGTAATGTTGACTACCAAAATGTTTTTAATCAAGTCTTTCAACTCTGAGCTGACATTTGAAGGAATAAAGAACTTCCCTGATACAATGTTTTCATGCATTTTCATCGAGTGTTTGTGTGCGAAAGGAGTTCGGCCAAAGTTTAATTCATATATAAATACCCCTAGGGCCCACCAGTCAGCTGATTTTCCATAACCTAGATTTAAAATCATTTCAGGAGCAAAATAATCGGGTGTCCCACATAAAGTGTACGTCCTAGTTTTTACAATTTTTGAAAAACCAAAATCACATAACTTCAAGTATCCCGTCTGATCTATCAGAACGTTTTCAGGTTTTAAGTCCCTGTATAAAATGTCAGAATAATGCAAATACTCCAAACCCAGAAGTACTTGTGCTCCATAAAATCTTGATACATGTTCCTCAAAATGCCCTAATTCCAAAAGGGGGTTAAACAGTTCTCCGCATTCTACAAACGGCATAATTATAAATAATTGATTATGACTTTTACAAAAATATTCTAAATAAATTGTAAATGGGAAGTTCATACATTTAAGTATCTTTATCTCACGTTTAACATTTTTCACTAGGTTTTTCTTAACTAAGAATTTTTTATCTAGAGCTTTCATTGCATGCAATGAGTCCATTTTATTATTTTTAACAAGGTAAACTTTTCCATATGAACCCTTTGCCAGAAAGTCTATTGTTTCAAAGTCCTGAAACTCATATTTATCTTTAAATTTTGCATTCCAAAACTTCTCTATCTCAACTTTGCTTTCCTCCAAAAACTCGTTTAAATTTTCTATTTCTAGTGGCCCTGTAAAGGGCAGCCTCTTTATATCTTCAATTGATAAAGTCATGTTTTTTATCACAAAATGTATGAAACATTTAATAATTTTACATTGTTAACAGAATTTCTTGTTATATTTATTATAACTTATAAGTAATGTTAAACGAGAAGAACTGCAGATACCGCAATAAACACAACCATAAAATACAACTCACATTCAGAAAAACTAAATATAACTGAGTTGAACAAACAAGTTTTTGTTTCAAATATAACATAAAAATGTATGAAATACGATTTGATACACATAATATTATACAATAAGTTCTATTTTGTGTCTTTCGAACAAATGCATACATAAACAATTCAATATTTTCCATGAAACCTACAAATATTTATAAATGAATAACTTTTTTAATATTTAACCTAGAATAACTTCAAGGACTAACATATTAGGTTATAGAAACAACAAAATATCAACCAGCTGTTTTATGTTTAGGCAAAAAATCAGCTGATCACATTTTGAATGACAGTACTAGGTATGCAATGCAGTTGTCTGCTTGCAATATTGAGCGGAGCAAGTATTTTTTTAATCAATACTTTGGAGAAATATAACCACGAATCGATTTTGCCCTTAAATAATATTCATTTGGTTTGTTAAACCACTGACTTAAACAAAACAACAATTGCACAGAAAACTACTGAATTTACAAACAGCTGCAAAACAACAATTGCACATAAAACTATTGTATTTACAAACAGCTGATAGTAACAGTCTGAAGTTAGATGTGATCCTTTTAACAGCTGTATAATCAACACACAGTAAATAAACAAAATAAAATATTTCTTCTATTAAAATAACATTGTAACTTTAAAGGGCCATAGGGCAAAACCCTGATGTCCGATTTGGACCATTTCAGATTTATACCTTCCCATAGTTGGTTACTATGACCGTACCAAATTTCGTGCGGATCACTTCAGCCGTTCAGGAGAAGTATGTGGAAATAAAAAGCCAGAGTGTAGTATAAGAGCTTCGCTCACTTCGTTCACTCCGCTCTAAAATTTAACTATAATATGTTTAGAGAAACGTAAATAAAATATTTTTAATAAAAATTGATAATTACTACAAATATTACAACTACTTTTCATCATAATTTACTTACCTCAAGGAATCTATTTTAAAACTAAATAATTGGTTTGAAATAATTAAAGTAGATTATCAGGGAGATTAAAACAGTTGTTTGCTCTAATATTTCCATTAACAGATGATTTCAAACTTTGAAGCAATTATTTGTATTTCTAACTTTTAGGTTAGGTTTTTATGAAAGTGTGGAACCGAGCCTTGCTGGTACTTTTAACCTTTATTATAACGGCTGTTATAAAACATACTAAACAATTTGATTTGAACATTTAACATTTTAGCTTTGGGGTTATTATTAAATCCTATACCTTTAGTATAAGGAAAGCATAACATGACTATGTGTATAGAAGTTTCCAACGCGGTTTGCGTAAATAGCACGCAGGGGTTTCCCCTAGTCTGTAATATTATAATAGTATGATCATTTTATCATAGTATGAACAGTTGCACATGTGTTTCAAACTTTTAGAGTAACTTTTAGGAATTCAAACTGTGATACCGGTACATAAAGTGTTATAGCCTTTATACATATATATGTATATACAGTAATTGAATGAGATAATTTGATCATTACTAAGGATCTACAGTCGGGAGTAGTAATGAGCACCAATCATGGTCCCCAGAATACGTTTTGGGTTGTCTTTAAAAATTATTTAACCCATATATGCCCACCGCCTCACCTCCCCATTTTTGGGGCAATGATTTTAAATTAATCTAGAAATAATTCTTTGCATTAGTAGGGAAATATTGTGCTATGGTAGGTTTGAATTGGCATCCCTCAGTATGATCTTGGCACTGGCTATCCTCTAGCAGTCAGTGTTCCCAACTTAAGTTCAGGGTTCCCAATAAGTGGGATGGGATTTTTTAAAGGCCTTAAATTTTTATGGGTATTTTTAGGGATTTTTTTATTGAAAAAATAAAAGTTTAAACAAATAGGCCCTCGGGTAAGCCTAATCCAACCAATCATATTTATTTGTTGACCTAGCAATAGTTCCTCGTTACTATGATTTAATTGTACTGCTGTGTCGACAAACAATTTGTTAATTATCAAATTAACTTGAGGTCGCTACATCTCAAGTCAAACCCGACATAGAAGCATTATTGAATCACATTCAGCTAGCTCATATCTATGGCAACAAAAATGACATCGATTCTGAGCGGCACCAATTGAATAGTAAAACATGGTCGAATAGACTTCAGCTGATTTATATTTTGAAGTTTATAATGATTGAGACGCAGCTGGCTGTAAACGTTTTGAAAATGTCTCAAAATTCGGACTAGAATTTATCACGGTTCCAAATTCAAATGCATGTGTCGAACCCGCATTATCCATCTGTAATATTGTCAAAAATAAGTTGCGGAATAGGCTATCTATTGAAATGCTACAAAGTATGATGATGGTCCAATTCACATTGCATCGAAATGACGGATCTTGATCAACATTTAATCCATCCACTTAAATGCTAAGTTTATTTAATATCAACATTTCAAAAAGTCAGAACCGGAAGAAAACGAAATTATATTTGAAATATTCTATAATGTATAAATAAAGAATATTTAAAAGTATTACAGAATTTTATTTATTAATTTATAATTTTTTACGGAATATTATTATGTTTTAGGGGGGTTTCCAAGTAATTATGGAGATTTTAGGGGTTTTTTACTTTAGATTTAGGGATAAATATATTTGGGAGTTGGTAACACTGCTAGCAGTACAGCAGTAGTCACATGGATGAAATTGCCTGTAGAAGTTGAGTAATTATTGTGTCACTACAAAATGTCTTCAAAACAAATGTAGGCTAGATAGTGTCTTAGTGACTTAACATTTTGAAATTATCTCTGTTTATTCTATTATCATTATTATAAATCATGAACATAAAGTTTATTACTTGTTTATTTCTTTGATCTTTATAACTTTTTTTATCATGTGCCCCAATAATGGGGCGCTCAAAGGGTCCACTGAATAACTCTCGGGTCTGCACTAAAAATGGGGCGTTGAGCACTGAACATCTGTTTTTAAATGTATTTTAATTCAACATTTATTTTTTTAATAAAACTGTACACAATATGCTAATAAAACAATCTTTCAATGTGATCAGCAAAGTTTGTAAGGACATTTACCTTTAACACACTATTTTGTATTTTTTGTTTTATTTTAACACTTTTTATGTACCAAATAAAATTATATGACCGTAAACAAACGTCGTTGTTCTGACAACCTCTAAATTAAAAATACAAAAAATTCTTTTTATGTTTTTTTAGTGCACGTTTTTCTATTAGTTTGGAATTATTTCAGACTCACTGTTGATGATATCCTGCAAATGCTTGAAGATCCTGACCATCACCATACAAGAGCAACCATTTACACTGGTCCTCCGGAAAATTACCTTCTAAGTGACGAAGAAAGTGGAGATGAAAACGAAGATGGCGATACAAATAGTTTGTGTGGAAATCAACTTCGATCAGAGGCTCAATTGCGAGCTACAAAAATTACAGAAGAGGGCATCGAAGAGGTTCTTCTGGGTGATCTTGATAATCTGATTGAAACAACTACCGAAACTGTAAGCTAAAGAAGTTAACCAAACTGCCACTACAAGTGGACAAGTCTGTGGAAAATATAAACCTAGGAAACATTCTGATCAACGGAGAGGAACACCAAAGGAACGAAATCGTAAGTGGGAAAATAGGGATATTCTATCTAAACCTGAAAACAGTGGCGGCTCGTGCTATAGGTTCACTGGTTCAGTGAACCCCCAACCAAATTGCGTTAATAACATAATATTTTAACAAATATAAATATCTAGTACTTTTTTTCATAAATGTAACAATATAGATTGAAAAGTTGTTAAAATACGACATAGAGTAACAACGCGCAGCTCTCCTACGTCGTTTTCAGCATCTTGGTTCAATTCAGAGAACGAACCTCCTGGCCTAGGTGAGGGGGTACAGGGGAACGGTGGGGGAATAGCAGTTTCAACGGTGTTTTTCGCTGCAATCTAAATGCAGCGACTCCCGACTCCTTCCGAAGATAGCCGAAGCTGCAGTTCACAACAGTGTTTAGTAAAAAAAACCTTACGCCTATTTTTTTCTTTACGTAGTTGGTGTTTGTTTACTTCTTAGATTTATAGGTTATGTCAGTTGTGCATTCTATGAAGTTCATGGATTAAGTCTGTGTTAGTGTGGACATATCATTAAATAATATTATTGCAGTTCAGTATTGTTATTAGCGTTGTGTTAAGGTAAAGTTTTTAGAATGAACAGCGTTACACCTTTGCTAAGGATAAATTCTTTGCCTCTTGGAGAAAAGTGTGCTATTAAAGTACACTGGTATTTGTGTCACTTCATTATTTATGAGTCACTTTATCAACTAAAAACTTAAATAAACTAATTAATAAAGTATAGGCTTCTACGTAAGACAATATTGTTCGCAATTTTCCATTTATAATTAATATCTATATTCCAATCTATCATGCAAACTGTAACCCGATTTTATCTCATTGCACGCTTTTCAGAGATGTTTTAAAACAACCAAATTTAAGTAAAAACAGGCCTAAAAGTAGAAATTTTTATGTTTAGTACTAAAAACAAATTTTCAGGACCCCCCCTCTCCCCGGTAGATTTTTGAACCCCCAAGGTAATAATTCACCAGCCGCCACTGCCTGAAAAAGAATGGGTTAGGCCTGATTTTATAAACAAATATAGTTCACCTGTAGAGCTGTTTGAATTGTTTTGTGTGATGAAATTATAGATTTTATAGTTCAAGAGTCAAAAAAATATGCAATGTTCAAAGGTAACCATAACTCTGATGTTAGTTCTACTGATATCAGAATTGTAACTGCCATATTGCTTCTGAGCGGATATACTTCTGTTGCCAGAAATCGCCTCTACTGGGATTCGATACATGTCACCATAGAGTGGCATACGCCATTTCCTGTAGCAGATTTGAAGAGGTGTTGCGTTATTTTCATGTTTGCGATAACAACAATCTCAATCCAATAGACAGATTTTGTAAAATCCGTCCACTTTGGGTTCATTTAAATGCAAAATAGTTACAATACTTTCCAAAAGATTCATATTTAAGCATAGATGGAATCAACGGTTCGATACTTTGAGAGGCATGGTATCAAACAACATATTCACAATAAACCCATTAGATTTGGTTTCAAGGTTTAGATTAGATTAGATTAGATTTATTAGCCTCATTTACGGCATACAAATTTCAGCAAAGCTGAAGTATACATGTGAGTTGTCCTACACTTAGAATACATATACACATAATACTTTAATATTTTAATAAATAAAATAGTTTAAACAAGTTAGAACAATAAATATACAAGATATAAAAAAAATATATATATATAATACATTATTACAGACAAATCAACAATGTTATATAGCCTCAAGGACTACTTGTCAAGTACTCTCTCACTGAGTAAAATGCCCGCTCAGTGAGGTATATTTTTAATTTTTTTTCAAATTCACACTGGGAATCAATTTTTTTCAAATACTGGGGCAGTCCATTGTACAACTTCAAACCTGAGTAATACACCCCCCGTTCAAATACCTTCAGTCTATGAATAGGATATTGTAGTATTTGCTGACGGAAAGAATATCCATGCTGGTGCTGACTAACCCCACTCTTGTGGGATTTAAAATAGAGCAAAACGTTCAAAATATAAATACATGGCAGGGTTAAAAATTTGATTTTTTTAAATATATCTCTACACGAATCTCTATACTTCAAATTACAGATTATTCTTATTATCTTTTTTTGTAGACAAAAAATTTTTATGTACTCTACAGAATTACCCCAGATGGCTACGCCATATCTAAGGTGTGAGTAAACATAGGCATAATACACGGTCTTAATTGTGGCATAACTGCAAGTTTTTGAGGTTGCACGAAGTGCGAAGCACGCAGAGTTAAGTTTATTTAAAAGAGAATGGATATGACATTTCCAGTTTAGTCTATGTGTACTTGTATAGGGTACTTGGAGCACACTTTCCAGGGTGTGCAATAGTGGATGGTAGTGGGGGGGCACTTTTACAAAATAATTGTGCCGGACCCGCTGCTAAAACTTACGACTGGAAGCTAGCCAGTCGGATTGTGACACATGAACGAATTAAATGGGCTATAGGTACATTTGATCCGTTCAAATCTCCTGGAGGAGACGGGATCAGACCCGTCTGTCTCCAGAATAATGTAAATAACTTGGTAACACTGCTCTGTAAGTTGTACAGCTTAGCTATTGGTTATATTCCACGATCCTGGAGGATGACCAGGGTTGTGTTCATACCGAAACCAGGAAAGGTAAGCTACACCGACCCTAAGTCGTTTCGGCCTATAAGCCTAACATCTGTCTTGCTGAAAGTATTGGAGAAAATAATACATAGGCACATATGTGATGGGACACTTGTAGAACGCCCATTGCATGCCAACCAGCATGCTTATATCCCAGGTAAGTCCTGTGAATCTGCACTGCATCACCTTGTGAGCAGAATAGAAGGAGCCATTGAGTGCAAGGAGGTAGCATTTGGTGCTTTCCTAGACATTGAAGGGGCTTTTGACAATACCACTACGGAGTCGATGATCGGCGCTGCCAGGGGGAGTGGGGTAGAGGACCTGGTTTGCAGGTGGATTGGTGCCATGCTCCGGGGCAGGGTCGTGGAGTCCTCTCTGTATGGCGAAACTGTGAAGGTAAGTGTGACCCGAGGCTGTCCTCAGAGAGGAGTTCTCTTCCCCCTTCTCTGGAATCTCGTGGTTGATGACTTTCTCATAAAACTCAACAACGCAGGAGTGTATGCGCAAGCCTATGCGGACGATGTTGCCATACTTGTTGTACGTAAGTTTGTACCTACTGTAGCAGAAATACTGGGAATGGCGCTTGGAACTGTGGAGAAGTGGTGCGGTGAAACAGGACTAAGCGTCAGTCCAAAGAAGACTCAGGTAATCCCATTCACCAGGAGAAGGAAACTGGAGAGCTTTGGGCCACTAATCCTTCGAGGAAGTGGGATTGCTATAGCAACGGAGGTTAAGTATTTGGGTGTAATATTGGACCAGAGGCTGAACTTCAATGCGCAACTCAATTGAGTGATCGATAGAGGTAAGTGGACACATGGCGAGTAGGCGTATAGTGGGGCGGACATGGGGATTGAAGCCAAGGCTCATGCATTGGCTTTATATCTCTGTGGTGAGACCCGCCATGACGTATGGCGCCATTGTGTGGTGGACTAGAACAGAGGTACAGGGTGTGGTGGCGGGGCTGGCGAGGATTCAACGCCTGGCCTGTCTCAACATTCTTCCGCTGGACCTCTTTGTAAAGGTAGTAGCTAGGAAGTGTGCGCATCGCCTTCAATGTGAAGAACTCTGGATACGTAACCCAAGGAATCTGGGACATTCTAGAATAAAAACATTGGTTGCTAGAGACGGGACATTGGTCATGATCTCAGACCACATGAAAGTACAATACTCCTTCCAAAAGCCGTTCAGAGTGGTAATACCCAGTCGAGAGGAATGGTTGGACGGAAAGTGACCCCTCCCGAAGTTCGATCTTGAGTGGTATACGGACGGCTCAAAAACTAAAGGTAAGTCTGGAGCAGGAATATGGGGTGGGGATGCAGGACAGGAATGTGTCCTTCCTATGGGGATCTACCCAACAGTATTCCAAACAGAGTTAGTTGCTTTATTAGAATGTGCCAGGGAGAACATCAGACTCGGACACATCAATAAAGAAATCTGTATTTATTCAGACAGCCAGGCGGCTTTGAAAGCTCTGAGTTCATTTGAGTTCAGGTCTAAGCTGGTCTGGGAATGCATCAAATCCATAATTCATCTAGCAGGTCTCAACAGGGTCACACTCTGCTGGGTTCCAGGGCACGTTGGAATAGATGGGAACGAGTGTGCAGACAAGCTGGCAAACAAGGCGTCAGCGTCTGAATTCATAGGACATGAACCGTTCTGTGGAATAGCAAAGGCAACAGCCATGCAGGCTGTAGCCGAATAGGCAAAACTAGAACAGTGGCGGCTTGCCCCTAAGGACTCTCGGACGCCGCCCCTCCAAAAGATTTGAAAAAGATAAAAAATTAAATACCCATTCAATTATAATTATACATCTAATTAACCAAAGTGTTTTTTGCAATCACATACATCGAAAATGTAGGAAAAAACACGCAAAAATAGCGCGAGAAGTTTGTATTTGTAGCCGTGGGTCGCTGGCCAGAACGTACCAATCCATTACCATGCAGTTATATGAAGAGTGGTAGTGGTGGGGGCTGCTGGTGCTATGACGCGTCTAAGCTTGTGCCTTATGGAAGGCTTGGGACGGCGTCCGAGCATGCGCAGAGCGACGTATCTAGTGAGTCGGAAAGAAGGATGGACTTCTGCTACAAGCAATATAACTAAAGGTGTGTAAGTAGAGTATTTCAGATTTACATATGATAAGTATTTCAGAAACATATGGCATCACAAATTTAATACCTAGATTGCCTTAAAAACTCACTAAAATACACAAAATGTACAAACACCCCAGTGGTGTGTGCCCCTCCCAGCATTTTACTCACGAGCCGCCACTGAACTAGAACATGGAACAAGGTGGAAGGGCATCACAGGTTTGAGGATGAGCAAGCTTTCACTTTTAGGTCCATCTAGGCAGACTGCATCTGACATCCTAACATTGAGCAGGTGTAATATAAAGAAGGTAGTAGCCCTAATTACAGGACACGGCCATCTTAGGAAACATATGCTAAGGATGGGCATATTTACCGGAGATCCTAAATGCAGAAAGTGTGGTCTGCAGGAGGAAACTGCTGAACACCTGATTTTTGAGTGTGAGAGACTTGAACAGGTAAGCTACAGAATCTTTGGGAAACTGACCAAAGGCCAAACCATCCCCCAGGAGAACATTGTCAAAAAGATCTCTAAGTTCATCGAGCTTATGGATCTTGACAAGGACAACTAGGGGTCTTCACATCCTTTAAGGTGGGAGCGCAAAAAGCCCATGAGGCTGAAGTGCATTAGGTATTTGGACCGCTCACATATGAATGAATGATGAATGAAATAGGGTACTTAATTCAGTCAAAGCCCTATCAGGGTGCTAAAACAGGTAATACAATTAATTCCTACCCTAGGTTGTGGAGGATCCAGTGGCGGCGCGTCCAAAAGGGCAGGTGGGGTTGAGCCCCACCAATAATTCAGAAAAAGAAAATATTAGTTCATTAAAATAAACACTGAATTAATATGAAAACAGCGCGTGAATATGTAAAGCAAAAGCATGTTTGCGCGGCGACTGAGAGTAGAAACCAGGCGGCCGGGGCTGATTTCAAACTAGCCCTGGCGATACAGCATGTAGCTTAGCTTCAAGGATGGTTGACGTCACGCAGACAGTTCCCCCTCCCTGCCGGCTTCCATATGTTCAATGTAAGTGTCTCTCGGGCTTAGCCCAGAGACAGTCTACGTGCAGAGACTAAGCGTATTGTGCGTTACATTCTTCCTTGGTGACATTCGCGTGTGTTTGTGTACAAGTGCAGTGGACTATTATCAGCATGATTTTATAAATAGAAGATTTTCTGTACCTTGTACGCATAGGATTAGATTTTAAAAGTTTTTGTAATTAAATTTTGATTTAGTTACGTATTTTGTTACCTACTCCTACTGTTATGTTTCAAAACTATAATATTTACTGTGGAAACTTGGGCCAAGGTCACAACTAGCCCACCCAGTTAAATGACTGCGCGCCGCCACTGGGAGGATCTGTTGTGATGGAATTAGTAAAAAAACTGCCCCAGGACTCTGGATACAGTTTATTTATTGATAACTATTTTACTTCTTTACGGCTAATTGAAGAACTTGGAAAAAGTGGTCATTACTGTAAAGGTGCAATCCGTTTGGATAGAATTGAAAATGCCCCTATACCTCACCCGAAAGCAATGAAAAACTAAAACGAGGAAGCTATGAGCAACCGATGAAGAAATGGTACTGGCAACTAATGCTGTTTCCTCTGAGCTGCAGTGTCAATGCCTACCAGTTGCACAAGCTAACACCAGGTGGAATGGATAAAGGATCTTATGACTTTCTAGGTTTTATTCATCATATTGTTCAAGTGCATCTTGGGAAATTTGGAAATCGTACGCCAATTGGGAGACCTTTGAAACCTGTGAAAAGGAGAATTTCTGTTGAAGTGCGGTTGGATGGTGCAGGTCATTTAATTATATCGAGCCCAACTCAAATAAGGTGTGCAGAGTGTCATAAAAACACTACTAAGAAGTGCAGAAAATGTGATGTAGGCTGTCACGCAAACTGTTTTGAAAAGTTTCACTCTTAACAAAGACGATTTTAAAATTTAACTCTTATGTTCTGCTTAATATTTAATTACAACTTATATTAAAATACGTCAGTATATTGTATTTCCTAATATTTCCTAATGCTAGTCTAGTTTTAATGGACTTCTTGTTGAAAGTCTTGATAAAAAAAAAGGGAAGTTATGAGCATTTTCCTGGACTTTTCTAAAGCGTTTGATTGTGTTGATTTCAGTTTGTTGTTTAAGAAATGTGAAAGTATTGGTATAAGAGGGATTCCATTACTATGAATGAACTCATATCTCTCCAATAGAACACAACGTGTTAATGTTGCAGGAAGGCTGTCTAGAGAGACTCAGCTGAGACCAAGAGCGGATCTAGAAATTTCTTGAGGGGGCCGCATTTGAGGTAAAATTTTGGATATAAATAAATGAAATTAAGCTGTTTATAGTACGTTCAGCAAGTTTTTGCAGTAAATCGCCACCTATGACGGATGACAGGGAAATACATGGACAACTAAAAGCTCTTAATAAATGTTTTATTAAGTCACATGTGTATAAATTTAAAACTTTACTAAACATACGTATTAAAAGTATAAACTTCAAACTTCAAAATGGTCACAGAATAGATTTACTGCAAACACTTGCTGAACATAGTATAGTTAGTGGACATGATAAGGGGGTTAAAATAAAACCAATTACTGTACAAGATATTCTATTTATTTCATGAAAGAAATAGAAAACATAATAATTCATGCATTTTGTATGTCTTACAACAAATATTATCAACTAAACTTAATTATTGAGATTTTAATAATTATATCATAAGAAAAGCAAACAAAAGCTTTACCTGTGTTTGTAGGCTCGACACACACAAATGTTACCAACTAAACTAAATTATTGTTATTTTACTAAGTATGTCATAAAAAAGGACTCAAAAGTTATATTTGTGATTAAATACACTCACACTACAATGTAAATTAAACTTTTCTGTTCTTTGATCCAGCGAACCGATCTATGACATTATCAATTGCTACATCAATGTCCCGGTGTACACGGAGAATGGCAAGCCCAGTAAGTCTCGACCTCAACCATGTTTTTAATCTTTTCAACGTTGAGAAACTACGTTCTGCTGTTGCCACTAAAATCGGAAGACTTGATAAAATTTTCAACAAAGAATTCATTTTAGGTTACGCATTTTTGTCACACTTTGCATACGCATCAACACTTCTACTGATTTTCTTGTACTCTTCATAATTCGAACTTTGTTTTATCAATATTTATCTCATTGAATAATCTGTGTTTTAGTGTCATTCCATCTTGAATAAGCACCGGAGCATACTGATCACAAATATGCTCGATTGCATCCTTTAAAGCTGTTACGTCGGTTACTCTATCGAGGTTGACTGGAACTAAAGTAAAGAGGTTAAAACAGTCCAGTGATTTCAACTGGAACCTTGTTTCTAAGTCTATGATTACATGATCTAAAACCGGTATGTAGATGTACCGTTTCCAATAATCTGAAGCGTCAGTTGAACTGGCAGCATAATTTGGACGGTTGATTTGTTTTCCAACTAAACGAGGAAGACGTTCTTCTACCCCTATCTCTTCCATTAACTGCTTTGCCCTTTCAAAGACCAGTGGAAAGACCTGATCACACTTTGCTCTATTTTCTTTTAGCATGTCGTTTGCCTGCTTTACTTTTTGATGATCTTGGCTGAAAAATAGCGTCATAACAGTTAATATATTACTTACCTTTTTCGTGATTAGAAAACATATAAGAAAAGTAACGAGTCGAACACAGATCACTAAAACAAACACACTCGTACTAGTTCGGATCCACTAAACACTAAAACAACAGAGGAAAGAGCAGAGCGAACAAGAGCTTACAGCCTTACCATAGGTGGAATGCCGGATATTTCTGAAAGTAGACGGCGGCGACCGAACAGGGCTCCACCTTGCTTTCCCCTCACTTGTCCGCCTATTCCAAATTCCAACAACAACAAGCTGTATGTGTATTGTTCTCGTCTTCGTTACTCGTATAGGGACTTGGGGAATTTCTATTTCTCAATACACAATAAGTTAAAGAGGACTCATGCAGGAATCTGGTTATCGGTTGCAGTTTGGTTTGGTAATGGCAAAAGAAGTGCTCGATTTCTAGAATTTGAGGTGCCGGAACTACACTTATCGTGGGTTACGACTCCTGCCCCTCCCTCTTCACCCCGCAGACAAATTTGGCAGTGTAAAGTAAGAGGTTGTAAAAAATTTATGAACATTTTATTAAACTCGAACTTTTTAATCAGCATAATAAAAAACAGTACAAAAATATATCATTACTATTTGTTTGAAAGATGTTTCTTAAAATATAGTCCAAAACTTTAGCATGTTTCCATCATACTTTTCTTCTCTTGATCTCTCCTTATTCTTGACAGCTAGCACTGAGTGGTGTCCAGAAACAAGCCAGGAGTTACATACTTCTCTGGATCAAACAACCGAAGAGTAGGTCCATTGATTTTCACAAACAACAGGCTAGAAACTGTTGTAGTGAAGATCTTAGTGGTGCGATTATTATGTTCATCTGAGAGAATCCTCTTTCACATTCACTCGACAAAATTGCAATCGAGTTGACTGCTTCAAAGGAGTGAGGTTTTCTGGTAATGCTCTGGAGTGGACATACTCTCGGAAACCTGTTATTAATTGCCTTTCGTTAATTTTAAACCTGGCAGCAAGTTTCCTCATTTCGTTTTCCCCAAACGTTATTGAGACTTTTGAGGCCAGTTTTTGGTGTCCATAATTTTAAGGGTTTCACAGCTACTTCAACGTCTTTTTCACTAAGCAGTCTTGTTTCAATAGATGTTTTAAGTGCCTCATAAAATATTTCAGTGTTCAAGGGATGGATGTCTGTTCTACCTTTTTTTATGGAGGAGAACTCCGAAAAAATACAAATTATTTACTGCTTCTTGAGCCATTGTTAAGTAACATCCTGAAGCTGTTTTTCTTACTTCAAATAAATCAAGTGTTGTTTGTAATTTTTTGTTTGCACAACTCAAATCTACATTGCGATGTTGCAAAGCTCCACTTAGTTCTGAAAGTTCTTACAAAGCATCAGCCATCAATCCCAGGTCTAGTATGAAATTATTTTCTGTGATCTTGTTAAGGAGGCCATCAAAATTACTTTTTTCTTTGTTGTCTCCAGTTGGGTCATTTGAAGCTTCTTTAAAGTGTTGAACTAATGCTTCGTAAAACGCCTAAACAGCTGACACAGATATGAAACTAGATGCAACCCAACGGGTGCTCAAAACTCTTCCAATTTTTAAAAGTTCCGTCTCCAGTAGACTTGCACAGCTTCGCAGTTCCCTGCTGTTCTTTGGTGAAGCATGACACACAACATAGAGTTTGCCAATAAAGGATTTAAACCTGTCCACACCTGGAAGTGATTTTATAACATCTGACACTGCCAGCTCAAGTCTGTGGTTTGCACAGTGCCAAACAATAACAGAAGAGAATTTCTGACAAAATAATGTTCCAACACCTTTGTTTTTACCAATCATAGTAGCAGCACCATCACAAGTTAAGCTTGTCGAGTTGTTACTTTAAAACGTGTCAGGTATTCCATTAGAGTGAAGACAGTTCATCAAAGAGCCAACAAAAGCTTTACCAGTAACACCATCAAGTTCTACCAGATCCAAAAAGAAGTTAGTGGAGCCACACATACCAGTTTTAGGCAAAGAACACCGAACGTATGCAATCAAACGTGACTTATTACTTAAAGAAGTGGATTCATCAATTATCAGACCAATTTTTGTCTCATTTTTAATGATTTCATCTGCAAATGTTTTCTT
>JAGFPH010003321.1:136063-149061 GCA_018207615.1 Philaenus spumarius | reverse complement strand
TAATATATTTGTGGATAATCATTGTAGCCTATTGATTAATATATTTGTGGATAATCATTGTAGCCTATTGATTAATACATTTGTGGATAATCATTGTAGCCTATTGATTAATATATTTGCAAGTGAAATCTCACTAAGTGGCTTGTCAACAGGTTGTTCAGGAATACGAGAGAGCTGTGATTTTCCGCCTCGGCAGACTTGTGTCGGGTGGTGCTAAAGGCCCAGGTAAGCTAAATCAATGCTCTTTTAAGAGACCCTTTTACACTTTACCTAATAGTAAAGTTGTACTTAAATAGTACAGAATAAATTACTTATAAGTTTATGTTCAACATTGCGTTAAATACCTTTTATAGTTCTCCTGTAATTTCAAGTACCACATTTAATATAACATTTTTAGAATGTTGTTAGAAGTTGTTCTCTTTGTTACAGTGCAAAACTCTTAAATATAACGATGATTGAAAATTAATCATAAAACTGTCGGAGGATGCTCTAAATAAAGCTGATGTGCTTTAAAAAAAAAAAAAATAATAAAAAGGTTAAACAGAACCAGAGATAAAAGCTGTTTTCATATATTGCATGTGTCATTCTGTATATTAATTATTAGCAAAGCAAATTGCAAACTGTAAAATGTGTAATTTGTTTTTAAATGACGTAGAGAAAGCACTTAACGGAATGTTTTTGATTATTAATTATTTATAACCTCCATTTGCGTTTAATATTCTTCTATTCCATTCACTCCCATTAATTATATTCCGTTACACTAAATTTTATTTATATTTCATCATACATCTTTTATTTGTTACATTCTCTTGTCCATACTCTTGTGTTTTTTTACTCTGCACTTCTGTATTTCTCTTTTATCGGATATATTCTTTTTTAATACTATTCCATGTGCTTTAGTTTCTATATAGATTGTATTTATATTTTCTTTATACTGTTCTAGTATACTATTCTTTTTATGGATAGATCCGTTTTGGTAATACAACTCTTCATACCCATCTGTCCATATGTCACAGTTTAACAATTAATTAATTGTACCAAATTTTGTTTTACTCCTTACGTATACAAGTTTTTTTCGTCAAACAAATCACAAAAGTTACAATTACGTGTATAATTTGAGAATTTCGCACGTCTTAAAATATTGTTAAAAACTGTATTCAAAACACATACCGTATACTATTTCGTATAAAGAACTCTTTCAGGTAACTTGTAAAACTGCCTCTAACACACTTTTTCATCAACCTAGTAGCCCTTGAATTTTTAACGCTGTAGAAGACAAACGAACGGTTTAACACAATATGTAATTCATTCCATTTTGAACTCTTTAACATGAAAAAACTTAAATACTATTATTAATTTCAAAGCAAGTTTTCTCGCTAAAAACACACCTTTTTAAATCGTTCCTCTTGATCATTTTTAAGATAAGGAATTATTGAAAATGTGCCACATTTTTACCAATTAGTACTTTTCTTAATATTGAAAATATTTAAAATCTATCCCATTAACACGAAAGAAGTTATTTATCTTGCCCACAGTTGAGTACTAAAGTGATTCATCATATTTGACCTACGCAATTAAAGATTAGTAATTGCCTCATTCAACATTCGTTTAAAATAAATATTGTTTCTGAAAAAAATTTGACAAGTTATAATATATCTTTTAAAAATGATGGTTTAAAAACTAATAATTAATTCTTTAAATATTGTAAATTAGTCGCTCATTTTAAATCGTCCTTTATGCAATCAACAAAAATGTTATTAAACAGAAAAATCCTAAAATTTAATAAGTTTTACTATAAAATAGATTTTGTATTTCTTTATTTATTAAAAAGGTTAGTTAAAGTTAAAATATCAAAAAATCATAACAATGATATCTTTTAGTGGTATTAAGTTATTAAACAAAATCGTTTGGATAAAGGACCTTCTGGAACCGAAACAAGGATTAGAGACGTTTTGAAAATATCAATAAAAGATAATGTATGTTTTGAATAACAAAAAAAAAATAGTTTGAATGAAGATAGATGACGATTTGAAAATAAAATAGCATGTCTCCCATCAGCCATGTTGGATTTTATAGGGCACATTTTGGAACCAAATCGGCATTTTCCATATATTTTATAATTATGTATTTTAAGTTATTTAGCGTCCCTTTTGAAACAAACTGTTAGGTAAATCTGGTAGAAAATATTATGAAGAATTTCGTGCAACCAATAACTCCATTTCGAAGAAAATGCATAAAGAATGATTTGAAAAGAGCGACTTATATAGAGATCTGAAATTTGTAAGTAATATATCCTCAATACAGGAATTAATTTATAGAAATTATAAAATCACAGAATTACGTCAACATTTACATTTTTAATAACAAGTAAATGTTATTTTAACCTGACCTACAGATACATAGAATAAAATTACGTAACCATCAATTAATTCATATTTTTAAAACGAATCTCGAAATTTAGTACAGTTACTCAACTCTGCCGGTGGATGAACGTTTGAATGACGGCGTTAAGTAGGCAAACAATATACCGGGTGCAGAAAAAGTCTGGACACGGCTGGATTTTTCAGCTTTTAAAGAAGATGAAAAATGTTTGACCTGTAATTTTAAAGGATTGAGTATTTTGTATACCTTGGTTCTAAAATTGCGATAACATAACCCATTTTTCTAATATTGTTTCCACTTGAAATTTCGAATGGAAACCCTTATTTTGTGTTACGTTTTCTGGTAATATACGTAATTGTAAGACTATTTTATTCCTTGCGTTTTTTTTAAACCCAACAATTTGCTTGTACATTTTGGACTTAAAATTGTAACTGTTATATTTTTTTAAAGAACTAGTTTCTCGGGGATAGGCCATATATTAAAGCAATTCAATGTATATTTTTGTAAAATTAGTACTTTTTATGTCGCAACTTATAAAACATGTAATTTCGAGTGGATGTTATGTTTTATCTCCTTACCCCCGAAAAGCTAACCCTTTCAAAATATAAAAATATACATTTTAATTCCGATTTACATGAAACCGGTTAGGTTTATCAAACATTTCGAATGGATAAAAAAAGTTCTACAATCTGTGTATATAAAAGAAGAAGTTCTGACTGACTGACTGATTCATAATCAACGTACAGCCAAAAATTTCTAGCTAGAGCTTTAAAACTTTAAGGGCAGCTTCATACCACTATGTAGAAGTGCACTAACAAAAGATTTTACAGACTTATATTGATTGTAAGGTTTAAAAATGGTCCAAATACGGAGGTTTACTCCCAGCTCTATAACAGATAAAATAACTTATTTGAATCAAAAGTTTCAGATCTAGATGTGTGGCCTATACTGAACCAAAACACGTTTGCTGAATTTATTTACATTCATTACCATAGCAACCAACTTTAGTTCATTATTTATTCTAGGTTAGGTTAACTAAATAAAACATTCACAAAGGAAAATTTCTGACAAAGGCTTACTGTATTATAATAAAATTCAAACATCTTTTTTTAGGACATAAATAAAACAGCTGGTTTCAATCAAACGCTTAACACAATTTTAGGTTAGGAATATACTGAACCAACACATATTTCTTCATAGCGTTTAGATGTGTTACCATAGCAACCAAATTGGCAAATTTAGAATCAGGTAATTATTCTTCACAATCAACTGGTTCTTAGATTAGGTAATAGCAAACACAAACAAACAAAAAAAGCTTGTCTATATCATAATTCAAACATCTATCACTATTAAAGTTATGCCAACGTTATTTTTTACTAGGCCTATTTTGAAATACCAGTTTGAAATACTAACCAAACCACATTTTCGTCATATTTTATAACTTGAAAATTGCCTTTCTTCTATATATTCAAAACTATATCAATCGTCATTCCCGTGAAAATATCTTAGTATAAAATAATCTGTTTGCATTTGCTTCGCAGCGAGTTGCCATGGGGGTGGAGAGTGAAGCGAGAAGAGGGCGAAGCTCTCTAGTAATATATAAAATATAATTCAAAATACGGGTTTACATTAGACATTTTAAAATTGGCCGCCATATTTAAAACTAGCTGTTGCTATCACAATTTTAAAACAGCGAAGTTACCCAAAATATAAAATCCTTAAAATTAGAAATCAAACGTTTTGATCTTCGTTATAAGCCGAGAACTCCAGCCGTGTCCAGACTTTTTCTGCACCCGGTACACTTACTTGAATGAATATACTGTAAACTTAAAAGACAGATAGGCAATGTGAATACACTATGATTATTTATTTTTAAAATTTTTACACATTTTCATTTGCCCTTCTCATAATTTTATTGCAATTACAATTATAACAAGTCTAATAGTAGTTGTAAGGCACGCTACTCCCCTTTATATTCTAACATTATTCTAAAAAGTAAAGATATTAAAAATGAATATCTTATATAATAGTTTAAAATTTACTCTCTGTAATCCATTGAAATTTTTTGTTTTCCTTTCTGGATTATTTTATTGTGTGCTTGAACAAATTGTTTTATCACATTTTCTATAACATTATTGACTTACAACAACCGAGTTGTGTTATGTCTCTTCAGGTATCTTATTCATTTTACCCTGCATTGACACCTTCGCCAAGATTGACATCCGCACTACATACTTCGACATTCCCCCTCAAGAGGCAAGTGCTTTATATCGCTTACTGTAGCATTTTCTTGCAGCCTGACTGTGTACCAAGTAGATTTAATTCTTAGTACATTATGTGTTTTATATTTCTAATAACTCAAGTAGTGTGACATGTGCTCGAAACTTTAGTGATGTAGAAATTTAATCTTGAAATTAGATCGTAGTTTACATGAATACGGTACACGGAGTACAAAATGAAAATAACTCGTTATTTGTTTACATTAATTTTCCCTCGTATATTCTGCAAACGATAAACTTAACAGTTAATTGGTGTTCAAATATTTAAATGACTTTAACGTGAAAATCCAAACTCTGAAATTATTTAATTAAAGGTAACAAACATTAATTTGAAAACTAATTTTTCCTGTACAACTTGTAAATACCTAGAACAGTAGTAGTACAAATCAGTTTATACGGGGTAAGGTTTTCTGGCTAAATCTCTATTCACAAGTTATAGTAAAATTTTGTGGAAAGATTCACCGTCGTTATGGAAATTTGTTTTTATTTATAAATTTAATGTTTGAAATGAGAAACATTCCTGAAAAAGTCCTATAAATAAACGCTATTATTCACTGTTAGTTTATGTTTCCAGTTTATAAATTAAAAACTTAAAAAACCCCGAACGGGTGTACAGATTTTCTTGATAGTTAAGAATACTCTCGATCAAGACACCTTTCAAAAAAACAAATCTAAATCAAAATCGGTTCATCCGTTTGTGAGCTACGACGCCACAGACACACGTTAAACTTATAACATCCCTTTGTTTGCGTCGGGGGTGAAATCCTAAGTTGTAGTATACCTATATTAATATAATACATTAATTACCTTGTAGGTCCATCTTGTGACTTGAAGTGAGTTTATTTTTGACTAGTTTCGGGGTCTTGACCCCATCATCAGATATTACTTATTTCACTCATTAGGTGTTTAATATTAATAATAATATTCATTAATAATACTTCACGTATTCATGAGAACTTTTGTAAATTTTTTTTTTTACTTTGCAATCGAATGTCTTGTGCCGTAAATTATTTATAAGCGTATATTTGACGTGCTTACATGTGAAAGAACTTTATTTACAAAACCTAAAGATGGGAATCTAATCCCGAAACGCGTAGTGATATTATACTGCCAAAAAGTTGCATACAAATAACAAGGATATATACATTAACTAGCTGGCCCGATCCGGTTTTGCACGGATAGACAAATCAAAGTTAAATGTATATTGACAAAAAATATATCAATAAAAATATTATACTATGTATTTCTTATGGGGAGGGGTTTTTTAGTAACTTTACCCCCCCCCCCCCCCCCAACTCTTTCGAATGTTTTGAAACCCTTTCATAGCTTGCACCTAGGGCCCTAGAGGAAGCTATATACCAAATTTCATTCCAATCCGTTCGGTGGTCTTTGAGATTTCGTATTGAGGGAATCAGTGAGTGGTATTTGGATTATATATATATATACTACAACTTAATCGCTACATATGGTTAGATAATGGTGATGTAAAAACTTCAATATATCTTGATGGATAAGTTAGACAAAAAACTCAGACATTTAAAAATGGACCATCCATATGAAATCAACCAGCGCCCTTAATTAATGTCTCAGATTCACTAAACTTTTGTATATCACCTACTCCAGCCAAATGCATTAGAACATTTTTTGTCTCGAGTAGTTTTTGTAATACCGATTTTATTAAATTGCACAAATAGCCGAATTGTGTTAAGTTTTTGATTACACGGATGGATGTAAATGGTGGTAAGGGATTTTTGGTAGCTCATTTAAAAACTCATTGCATGGGTTTTAATTTGTTAAGTAACGTGACCGACTTAGAAACAAAAACTGAATTGACTTATATTCCAATTTTGCCAAAACTGTATTGAAATATCCCATAGATCTAACCAATATATGTCGAAATAACATTACTTTATTTTTAAAAAAAATTTAAATGGTGTTTCTGACATTTTTTTATTTTAAAATTTTGAAAATAAGTATAAAATTTTATGTTTGTTTTGAAGTTGGTCGTGCTACATATTAGTTTATAGGTTATACAATGGGTAGCAAACATCCCTCTACCACCATCGGTTGCAAATTTACAAGCATAAGTTTAATTTAAAACGTTGCAAAAACCGGCTATTTCTTTATTTTTAAAATCGATATTAAAAACTACTCAAGAATATATACATATATATATATAATATATATTCAATATTTATTTTTAACTACACAACTTTAGGGTACGGCTACACTTAACCAACACACGTTTCTTGAAAATATTTACATTCATTACCATAGTAACCAACTTATCAATTTTAAAATCGGTTCATTATTCTTCACAACCAACAGGTTGTTTACATTAGATTAATGTAATAATATAAATAAAAAAGGATGTGTGAATGGATGAGTATATTATTAAAGCATAGCTCAAATGTGTGAGCCAATTTCAACCAAGCTTTATATGACTTACTACTGCAAAAATATCTTTATTAATTATTATTTCGTGTAGGAAAATCTATATATATACAATATAATTAACTAATAAAAGACACAAATAACTCCATCCACCCCTTCCCCATTAAAATCCTTTAACACCAACACACTTAGTTGGTGTTCAAAAACCTTTTCCGACTGCTACTACTTTAAGAGGTCTTTTCTGGCTCATAAATAGGTTAGAAAGAACAACTTATCATCCGGGGATCGTAAAAGTAATAATACAAAAAGCATTTTAAAATTATTAAAACTCTTTTTTGAGTAATAGTAGATTGAAAACGCACATTTTAATCTAAATTTTTGAGTACTTTTACTTCATCTTGTGACTTATGGGAAATGCGTTCTTATTGTAGTTACAAATAAGCCACAAGACGGAGTAAGTGACTCAAAAACTTAAATTAAAAAGCATTGAGTTTACTTAATCGCTCTCCTATAGGCAGGTTGTAAAGAATATTCTATGCTTTTTATATGAACACTTTCAGTCCGCTAAACCATATGTTAGTAAAACAGCTGCTGAAACAACAATTCATCAATAAACTTCCTTGTCTTTTTATTGTTGGCATAGCCTCAATTAATTGTTTGTGTAAATATGAATGTCCAAGTAAATAAATTTTCTTTCATAGTTAAATGCAAGACAATTATATTTTCTTTCGGTGAGCCAAAGTTTTATTTTCCTTCCTTAAGATACAAATAAGTATTACGCCATTTAAACCAGGACCAAACCGTTTTAAATACCGTAATAGACGATAAATTCTTAGCAGTTTATGAATGGTCGGAAAATGTAGTTAGTGGTGTAAGTAATAAAGTAAAAATAGACCAGACTGAGTAAAAGTCCCGGAAGGGGGTGGGGGGTTGTAATATATACGTGTTTAAGGGTGCATATTAGTTTTTGCAATTTGCGGCTAAACTGTGCCTACAAAAAAAAAATAATAATGTAAAAGTTGTGATAGTAAAAAAATCTAAAACTTTCTAACTGGACATTATTGACTATAACTTCAGGATTGTTTAGAGAATATGGTCACTACAATCTAAGCGGTTAAAATGGGGTGTAGCTACTATAAAAACTAATGCACTAACTTCCTACAAGTTATAAATCTAAATTTGTGTAATATTATTCTTATGTGATATAAAAAATATTTACAATTCGATTACTTAAGTCAAAGTAATGAAGTAGGATAAATACCCTTAAGATTAAATAATAATTAAAATGGGATAGCTACCCATATAAAATAGTTTACATTAGCATTAAACACCCATTACACGCGCTACGACCTGCCCTGATTAAGAATGTTATTTTAATCACAAATCACTTCAAAATTAATTGTTCATACACTCGCTAAATTTTGTGTTTGTTAATTTAATCTAAGTATATATTTATATACCAAAATCAAACATTGCAGGATCCACTAGTTACTAATAAAAACAAACGAATGATACGAAAAATGAATATAAAATACTGCAGACAATAAAACAATAAAGTTACGGTATTAATTTGTATGCGTACAATGGCACGACACTGACCGCGAAACTACTAGTTGTGTGTTGCTCCGAATACTATTCGTAAGATTTATTATTTTTTAAATTGGTGCGTCGTATTTTTTACGATTTATGAGTGATCTTATTTTTACTTAGAACATAATCAAAAGAACCAATGTATTTTGGTTTCAACTTGAAAGCATTTCTCAAATAAGTTTCCACGAAGGCCTACATATGACTTTTGTAAAACAGGTCATTATGCCTATTTCAGTATTTACTCCAACGCTTCTTATGGTTGGTTAACATTTCAATAAATGAAGCAAACAAATATTTATTCAGAGATTTTTAATCATAGATATTGTTATTAGCCGTACATTTTCATGTGGATTGGATATAATAATCCACACTGCACGAACTTATTAACTTCTCACGAACGCATTTAACTCCTTACTAATTACATCTGAATTGTATTTCTGTTTTGGTATTAACATAATATACTAGAATGAAGCTTTTTATTATTTTATCTAAAAAACATATAAAATTAGGATATTATTCTGCACATTTTGTTTTTTTAAACGATGTTATTGCTCGCTTGGTTCCCCAAAATCGATCAAAACGTAAAATACCGTAAAAGTAACCGGTTAAAATCCACGTAGAGGATTTTACAGTTGTAGCATCTTCTGATTTGAGACAGACGGACGATTTTGTAAGCTGCGAGCGAAGGGAAGCAGTTCATAACCCGAGGCCTCAAGATCGACTTGCAAACTCCGCTGCAATTGGAAAGAAGCAGTGTGCGAGTTTCAGGTGCAAACAAATTCTACTAATATAATATTCTGTACACAGAGGCAGTTATTCAGCGCTTTCGTAGACCAATTTCTCAAATTATTGGTTGAATCCTTAAAGCATTTAAATTTAATTTTGGAAATTCGCTCAACTCTCGTCAACGATTCAACTGCGCAATCGAGTTTTACTTCCTAAAGAAATGGAATTTCGTATATTTATTTAATAAATGTTACATAGAAAAAATAATTTCGTTCACTACGTTCTAAGGGGTTAAAATATAGGGTAACCCCAGATATACAATAAACATACGATCCACTAACATCCTACTAGCAAGAGTGCTGACGTTTTTTACATATTTGCATTTCGATTACTAAGTCTCTATAGTGAAATAGGATAACTACCTATAAAGATGAATAAGAATTCGTTTACTTGATAAGAAGCTAGAGACCTGCAACTTGGCAGATATTACTCTTAACTATATGGAATAGAAAAAACAAAACATTTCTATCATTTGCGACTAAGGGGTAAAATGTACTCATAGTTTTTAAATGCACCTTAACATCTGATGTTTAACTTTCACGTTCGTTCGAGAGTTAAGAGTAACAAACTGGCGAGTAGGTTTACATACTAGATCCTGTAGGCTTAAGAGAAAGGATCGATTACATGTTATGGGCCAGGGAACGCGGATCTAACATCGTTTTTTGAGTTGGGAGTAATGGTAAGACTCAAAAGTTACAGTACACTTCTTTCATTCATATATTCTTATCTGCGAGCGAGGCTACGGGCACCCCTGCTATTATTAAATAAAGTAAACAGAAGAATGTGAATAATTCAGTATATCAAAATAATATTTTATCTTGGCTAATTAACTATATTGCAATGTGATCCTTACATTTGTATTTAAAATATATCGCTAAATACATTACAGCATCGCCATTACGTTAAACCCTGGAGGTTTATTGGAGTGTAATAACATTCATTCTATTAACCTATAACAGAACAGCCGAGATAAAATACGAGGGGACCAGTGAGAGAATAATTCTTGCAGATATTGTTTAATAACATACGTTGCTTTTAAATAATGGTACAATGAAATTGTCTTGGCAGCATTTGTGTATTCGACAGAAATTTCAACCAAAGTATTGTAGATGAAGTATCGACTGTAAGAAACCCATCATCTTACCATACGACTGAAATTTAATCAAATAGTGGAACCGGCAATGCAACTATTACTTGATTTAGTTTTGAGAGAAGTTATTCCATTTCATCCCTTTGACTTAAGTAATCAAATTGCAAATGTTTTCATATCAATTAAGAATGATATTAAATAATTTCAGCTCTATTGTTTGTTAGTGCAATTTATTTTTATTTTATAGAGTTATCTACTCCATTTAAATATATTTGTTTGTAATTACCATATTCTCAAAATAATCCTGGTACTAATATGTGTGAATTGTGAAATTTTAGTTAAATTAGTTGAGTAGTTTAAGAGAATATAGAAAAAGTAAGTGTATGAATTAGTATTTAATTTTAAGGGTAGTTATTTCATTCATCTCTTTGACTTACGTAATCAAATTGCTAATATTTTTTTATATCGCTTGAAAATAATATTATATAGTTTTAGCCTTATAGCTTGTACGAAATTACTTTATTTATTGTATAGGGGTGGCAACCCCCATTTTAACTCCTTAGACTGTAGTAACTGTAACGTCTAAACACGCCTGGCAATGATATGGATAAACTGTGAATGATTTAGTGAAGTCGGTACAATAGTTTTTGAATAGTAGTGGAAAAAGAAACAAAGAAACATTAATTTATACAGAGAGAGATAAATATGATTATTTAAAGTTACCACAACCTCTATATATTATAATTTTTCTCGATATTCTCTATAAATTGATAGTCAACAGCATATATATGATTTCGCAGTACTTTATGAAGTTATCTCTCTGCCTCAGATACTTTCTCTGTTCAGAAACTGACTGAAATTACTCAAATTTTACAACTTCAAGAACTTAATTTACGAAGTAACTTAATTTGTAGATATATTTATCTCTTATTTTAAAATTGTTTTCAACGTTTATCGTTTGAAAAAAAAATTATTCTCACGCATCTTTCTATTCTACAGGTTGGGTAACTATTCACTCCATATTTTGATATGAGAACTTCAAATATTCGTAGAGGTTTGAAAAACTAAATTCAATACATGTTAAAAGTAGACACTTAAAAAAAGGGAATTGTTGCATTTATTTTATGAAACCCATACCCCTTCAAATAAATTCGTTTCCTGAACCTTAAAGAATATTTTTAATAGATTTACTAACAAAATCTTATGTAAAGCTAATAAGAACACGCCTTCGCCTTTCTGCTATAAACTTATTTTGGCCATCCCCACAAACAGTCACGGAGTGTAACGAGGGTCCAAGTCACGGAGTGTAAGGAACTTTGCATATCAGCGGAAGCATGCACTTCGTGCAAAAGTATTTTGGGCGATTTTTCAACTTCAAAAGTTCTAAAATTGTTCTTAAAGAGTGTATTTACATCTAAATTGAAAGAAATAGAAGGCAACTCCTTTTAATAAAAGGTTCAATTATTTTTAATCCATTTTTAGGTTGGATTCAAATAATAATTCCTATATCTTAAAGCCACGCTTAAAAAGTATAAAGCCTTATCAATAACTTAGTTATTTCCTGATTATTTATTTATAAATATAATCAGATCACGAGATTTCACAATCATGTTTCAAGTGATTGTAATTCAATCCGACTGTGGCGCTACTAGCCAACCTACAAAAGGCATCACTCTAGCAATTCCTTCACTTTGTTCTTTTTGTATTTGATGGTGCTCAGAGTAGAGGGACTGTAAATGGGCGATTAGCAGACGCTAAAACTTTTGTTTTCAGTCCAGCTGTTTTTGCCCTCCCTTTTCTCTCCACGCCATCACCAAAAAAAACCTCACCGATTGTACTTGGACTAATTTTATCACTTTATTTTAAATCACGCTCTACACTCAGAGTTTTCCCCATGATGAAGAAGGGCCTTAAGTCTGGGCTTCAGGTCAAAAAAATAATTATGATCCCAATCATGAGCACTTAATATGGCTTCGCCGCAACTTGCATAAATATAATGTCATTACCATTATGCAACTTCTGCTAAAACAGATGTTTTTAGCATATTCAAATATCTGTCACCATTCTCAGTATCATGAACATTACACAGACCCAGAAGTAGACCTTTCATAAACCCACGCCATTCTAAAGCTTAAGCTTCTCTGCTGCCCAGTAGTGATAATTGCCTCTATTCATAAACCCTCGCAAATACAAAAGACATCCTCGTCCGACTGTAAATGTTATTATGAAGATCTCATACAAGCCAACCTAACAAATCTCCATTCTGTCGTTACAAATTTTTCAAAAATGTTTCATAGCCGGAGTGCTAAAAATATCAAAATTTATTTTATAACAAGTACTGACCAGATGAATATAAAAAGACCCAAAGTTTACAGAATTTGGTTCAAAAAGTAATTTGTATGTATAATTGCCTTTGTAAATCAGGAAATAAGCAAAGATAACAAAGTATATGTCGCTAGTAAAGGTTTGGCTTTGAG
>JAGFPH010003321.1:87730-105700 GCA_018207615.1 Philaenus spumarius | reverse complement strand
ACGAAGCAGCGCGCATGTGCCGGGGCACTTAAGGGTCTGCTCCAGTAAACGAGAAAGCAACAGGAAACGCACTTCCGGTATCACTGTATCCCTATCTAAACAGTGCAATTTCTTGCAGCTGAACGCTTTGACATTGCCTCATTTCAAACCATTTTATAAGTCTATCTTTTGTAATTGAGTGTTGAAAAAAAAAACTGAATATTCTTTATAAAATTTCGGATCCGGCTTGCAAATTATTTTTCATTATTAATTTTTATTGTGTTAGGAAAAAAATTCAAACTTTGTACTTACTAAATGTCAGTTACTTGACAAATGAAAGAAATTTTAAAAATTGTAAATTGCAAGACGGATGCGTATTGTGACTGTGCTTAAAATGAGACCTTGCAAACAATTTTATGATAAAAAGTAAACGAAATAAATGGTTTGAAATTTAACATTGCTCTTATGGGATAAAAATCCATTTTATTTTTACTGGAGCAGACCCTTAAAACAAATTCTACTAATATACGATATTTTGTACTTGCAGGCATTCATGAGTAGACCAATTTCCCAAATAGTTGAAACCCTAATAAACATAAACTTAATTTTGGAAATTCGCTCAACTGCATCAGGGATTTAGCTACGTGGTCGAATTATTGTCAATTTGTTTTAGGCCTATTATACTGTTACTTCCAGCACCTTCACATACTACCTGTAACACTTTCACTTTACTAACAGCACCACAGTGCAATATTATATTAGCATCTAACTCTCCAATTTTCAATGTTTATATCCCAACAAAGTCGTTGGTTCAGACAGTTTTGTTAGATACATTTTACTTTTGGGATCGTTCTTGCAGACATATTTTAGCAAATTCTGGTATAACCCCACTGAAACGTATGTTTTATGTCTAACATTATGGCCTCCGGCTCTGCGTGTTTGTATTTTCACCTGGCATTAGAGATATTTGGTATTACAACATGATACTGCTCCTTTGAGACATAGTTCTTGCTGATGATAAACGTTTGAAAATAAACTAACTACTCAACCGACAAAGTATTATTTAAATTTTTTCCTAGTGAAAACCGTTTTGAATTATAAATCAAAATCAAAATGCTCCGAAAGAAATGGAAAATAACAAAAACAAAAACCATGTTCTTTATTTTGTTTACTTCAAGGTTAAAGAGGTTTTGCTGTATTACATGTGGCAGTCAATTTATTATAAAATGAGAGAAAACTTAAATTTGTGTATTATTATTTATATTATTAAATTCATTCTCCTACAGCTACTTAACAAAGTGGATTTTTGCACACTCACAGCAGTTCGCAAACTAAACTACATGTGTTCAGCGTCATATAATTTTACCTCTTTGTTTTACTTTTACCACAATGCTTGCGGTAAAACAATACTTTGAAACCTATAGTGCAAAGTAAACAGCTCGTGTAGGCTATGTTTTGAAAATTTTGATTGTTGTGTTGCTTTTGGTGGCACACATGTGAACTACAATACTACCTGAAATCTTATACATAACGTTTGTGAACTAGATTATATTTTTAGCACGTTTTGTTTAATAAATTTATCTTTTAAAAAACAATAATTTAAAATGCAGCTGTAGGAAAAACGGTGTCTATGTTACGGGTGCAGCTTTGACTTAAGTCACCCTCAATAAACTGTAAAATGTTTATTTCGTGCGACAAACTCAACTTTGCAACATTGAAAATAACTATTATGTTCCAATTATATTATAACCTTTGGTTATTGCCATTTCGAATGTTATTATAACAAAAAATTATTGTGACTTAGCGCTCCAATATTTTATTTGTTTTACCATTGTACGACGGCCGTTTCGGCTATTCAGCCGTTCTCAAGTTTCGCAGCCGGATAACCCTTTAGGCAACCACAGTATGCATTAAAACACATATTCAACACATTCAAAGAACATATTCCATCTTCCAAACAAATTGTACACTTAACAAAACCTAAATGCAAATTTGCCGAACATCTCATTCAAATCGACAATAAACATTCTTGCATAAATGATTCCTTCAAAATATTACACCATTGTAAAAAAGGTTGTTTCACGAATTCACTTGAGTAATCCGAAATATACGGGAATTATAAAATTTACAACAGTATATTGCTAAATGAAAAACTCAGTTTTGAGTCAAATGTTATTGAACAATTATTCAATATGTTATTAAAGATAAGCAACCAAACGATCAGCGTAAGCGACAATTTAAAAACTAAAGGAAATCATCTTTGGACATTAATACCGGTGTGTTGAAATAGATGGAACTTAGATGGATGCAGGATAGTGTGTAGGTCCAAATAGAACAGTCGAATGTGGATAAACTCAAAATGTTTATACACTCTTTTAAACTAAACTCAAGCCTTAGTTTTTGTTTAATTTGTCAAATGAACTATGTTTCAATTATTTCTACAATAAAAACCTTTTTGGGTTTTTGTACTTAATAATGTACACAATGATTTATAAAATATACTTTAAAACAATGTTCAGGGAAAAGGATTTTTGCTGTACTAAACAAATTAAATTTAGAAGAGTGAAACTGATACAGACAACGTTTCATTTGCAATTACACTGAGCCGGGATAAACCCATCGCAGCGTATAGCGAATTGTGTCGTCATATAACAATCACTACATTTAAAATAATCCTTCACCCTGGGATTTTCATTTAGCCTACAATATTTCCGGAAACCCAATATCAAACGTTCGGTTTATAACTTTTAAACAGTTTAGTTTTTGACGATATTTTTATTAAACGTTAACGCAACGTGTCAAAGTACAAAGTACCAATTTTTTTATGGAGGTAAAATTTTGTGGTCCTGTTTTTTTTAATGTATGTTTTTAAAATAATTATAAAGTAGAGGCCCAGACAGTTGTTTAGCCCCAGACTCTAACCGTAGTAAAACCTCAAGTGCTGAACTTACTCTTGTCTTGATCTCGGTTACTTTTCTCACCAAGGTATATCACTAGACGCATAACTTCATGGGTAGCCCTAAACGTAATTAGTGCGAACTACAGTGATTCTCTTTTCATATCATAATTCCCTTTCCACTGTGCAGGTGGCACATTAGCTTCTTTTTATTATCTTAACTACTCAGGTAGTGATTAACAGCAGATTTAGGATAGTAGAAAAAGGCTCGTGTAGCAACTACTTTTTTTCTGATGTGTTATATGTTTGATTTAAAAAATCTGCTCGCAACTTCTCTACTTAAGGGTCGGCTCTAGCTGTCGGCCATGTTGGCTGACACTTCATAAGACCAATGTTAAATTAAAATTCAAATTTTTCCTTTATTTTTGATCGGATAGTTATGGACGATATGCTATTTTAAAGCTATGGCCAATATGCATGCAAATGGCTTTTCCAAAACTAAGAAAAACATTTTGTTTAATATTTATTAACAATTTAAAACATTGATTTTTAATATTTTTTATGTTGTCACTATTAATTATAGCGAAAAACTAACAAGCCATTCGCCTGAAGAATTTCGTCCCCCAAGAGTTTGGTATTTTTTTAAAAACGCTATTTGAACAATTGCGGGTTTTAAATGGATTTAGGTTGAGCAATGTCCGTGTAACCTACCGCCGCTTTAGGATGATTTAAATATTTGTTTACGTTGTAACTATTAATTACAGCAAAAAATTACCAAGCCATTCGGATGAAGAATTTTTTCCCCAAGAGTTTGGTATTTTTTTAAAAACGCTATTTGAATAATTGCGGGAATTAAATGGATTTAGGATGAGCAATGTCCGCGTAACCTACCACCGCTATATGGAGTCGTAGGTTGCTTTCTGTTTTACTAGAGCCGACCCTTAACTGAAACAGTTAAGTTCTACTATTGGCCAGCAGATGGCATCATCTTGCAAAGCTATGTACAGTGACTAGATAGAGACAGTGTGGCCATATGAAAGTGGCCGCCATGTTTTCCTAAAAGTAATGTCATCTGCTCAGAATTATAATGTAAAGAATAGTGTTGTATCTCTTTGTAATTATAAGAGAAATGACCTCTTTGATTTTTTTATAAAGGGATACCTCCTTTTCGAGATATTAGTAACTTTATGTCGATTTATTTCAACACATTTAGGGCCGCCATTTTGTTTTGGGTGGTCCGATTTTTATTTTCTTTATGTCATTTTCCTAGTCTTAAATAGACCTTTAAAATGAGGTATCACATGTCATTACTTCCCATTTAAAAATTTTGAGTTGCCCCCAAAATCCCCCATTTTTAGGGGACACTCAAAATTTCCGATTGCTTCAAAAAATACTTTGGGCTAAGTTAGTATCGTTCCCCAAAAGGATATTTGTTTGTTTTCACAAACACAAAAGATAAGGGGGGGGGGGGGGACTTTTAAGGCACCTGGTATGCAAAAACCAACGGTAATCAAATTCGCGTTTCACGGGAAGCGTGTGCGGTGAACGCTATTAGTTATGTAACCAGCAGTTTGGGAAATAAACCATTTATTATTAATACAGTACTTTAAATATATCCTATGTTGTATGCCTAAATAATGACACCAACAATTCTTAGTTTTTATTATAAACCGATTAGAAAGTAGACCCAACAGCTAATATTCGTTATTCCAGTTAAATCCCCCTACCATTGCACGGGTACTTTTCTTGGTTAACCTGTCCTTTTGTTTTCCAGCTTCTGTAATTCCCATCAAATTACTAATGTAATTTTTTATTAAATTCAATACCTTTAACAAATGCCTAATATTTGCTTATTATATTAATTTAATACAATCCCTGGATTGATTGTGTTTCTCGTCGTAGCTGAGTAATTCTATAATACAGTCAATTTGTGCATAAAAGAGCCCCTGGCAAGAAAGTTTTGGGGTAGTTTTGATTTCTTCCTTTCTATATGTTTTTTGGGGTGCTGAATCCGAATCTGAGGTTTGCCTACAAAATTTCGTGACGCATCATTGAAAAAATGCAAAAACATGTCAAAAATCATGAGTTTTGGAGGTTTTTTGCTTCTAACTCGAAAACTATCAACTTTTCGTAAATACACTTCCTATTAATAAAGAATGTTCATAAAATGTACTACAAATTTCATTCCATAAGTTAATTTCTCCGACGAACCTTTCGGGCTCAAGCGCCAGTTGAAAATTGGAGTATTTCGGCTGTCTCCGCAAATACCCACATTTCCACTTCAAAGCTCTAATTTATTATTAAAGGCTGTCATTTAGTGAATTCCTCCTACTTTTAAGCTGAATACAATGTGACTGGTTTCAATTATAATGTCATCTAAAGTAATAAAACAATATAATATAAACAAAAAAACAAATTTAATATACCACGCTTTTAAAACAGACTAAATCTGTATAAATCTGCATGGCTAGGAGAAATTATTGTATACTTTTTAGTCAGTTTTAAAAACTTTGTATATTGAATTATTTTTAATTCAATAATATTTTATGCTTTTTAGTCTTCAGTTGGGAGTTATATTTAAAGTATCAAATCTCTAGCTCATTGAGAACTTAGTTTAAAATTGAATAGACAAACAAACAGACAGACAGACAAGAATGCGAGTTAAAATTGCATTGACATCCAGAGTTATGTTTAAAGTTTCAAGTTTCTAGCTCATCGGGAAGTTAGTTTAAAATCGATTGCAAAAGATGTACTGAACAGACAAGAAAGCAAGTTAATAAAAACGTGGAAATAAAAACCTTTTCAAAACCACATTATATTACATTTTTTGCTTGCAAATATAATTCCGTCTTTATCGTCTTTTGATTTTATTTATTAACTCCCGGCCTCCCAAAATGAATTTATAACTGCCCGTCTGGTTTAAAAGCCCATTTTCTTTCCATTCGATTCCTTCACACACGAGCCAAGGCCAAGTGTACAAGGCGTTTGCACCGACCTAACATTCGGACTTGAAAGATGCAAAATGTGTCATCGACAGAGGTTTTTTGTTACACTGGGTCAAATGGCACCACGCCCAGACGTATTCAGAAATGTGTTGAAACTATGTATCATATGTGAAGGCAAACTACTAATCAAATGCAGTAGTCATTTTCGATGGATACCCTGATAAAGATTGTGAAAGCATCTAACGACTAGAACGATTGAGAAGAGCGCAAAGAAAACAATCTGCTGCAATATCGTTTACAGAATCGACGGTGCTCTCTGCCTCGCAGGAGAGTTTCCTTGCAAACTCCAAAAACAAGAGTCAGTTGATATTTATGCTAACAGAAAAATTGTATGACCAAAAAATGTATTCACAGTAAGCTGTGGAGGACGCTGATATTCTAATTAATTATCACAACTGCTCTTTTGTTGGCCCCGTCAAATGAATATGTGACAGTGATGGGGCTAGATTTTGGTGATTTTGAGGGACCTGTGTAGCCCTGATATACCGAATGTTTTTTTTTGTTTTTTTAACCGGGAAGAGGTAAAGTGTCTCAAACACTCTACAATCCTCATCTTACCGCCGACAAAACCCAATCAGACCATATATTGTTCCTGCACGCGATGAGTGGTTGTGACACCAGTTCAGCTTTACTTAATCAGGAGAATCAGAAATTTTAAAAAAATTTACAAAATAAAAAATCGTTTTACTAGACTGGTTTTACTAGGATCCGCCGCCTTCAAAGAACCTCAGCCAGGACACTGAATTTGTAAAATTTCGGACTTCATATAACTTGAAAATTTTTATATTACATTTTTGAAAAAAAATGATTTGTTCTTTCACATATACGATCTAAATAAGGTATATGCTGAGAACAGGAAGGAATTCACTAATTTACAACGTTTAATATGTTAAATTAAAGTTTTGGAGTGGAAAATGTGGGTTTTTGCGGAGACAGGCGAAATACGACAATTTTCAATTAGCGCTTGAGCCTGAACGGTTCGTCGGAGAAAATTACTTATGGGATGAAATTTGTAGTAAATGTTATGTACATTCTTTTTTAATAGGAAGGTTATTTACGAAAAGTTGATAGTTTTCGAATTAAAAGCAAAAAACCACCAAAACTCATGATTTTTACATGATTTTGCATTTTTTTCAATGATGCGTCACGAAATTTTGTAGGCAAACCTCAGATTCGGATTCAGCACCCCAAAAAACATATAAAATGGAAGAAACTAAAACTACCCCAAAACTTTCTTGCGAAAAACACAATTTGACTGGACTACTATCCCGAGGAAACAATTATATTGCAATTTAGTTCCACGATTCAACCAATTGATAATTTGGTGAATAATTAAATCAAGTCAGCAATCAAAATACCTCATAAGATATATCTCTAATTATTTTATATACTCTGAGATGTATCATATACACGCTCATGTTACTGCTATTTATTAAACAGGGTGAACAAAAATTACTTTTGAGTGTAAAATAAAATTGTTGTTATATATATTATGACACTTGATTTCACGGTTAATAATTCAACTTTTATTTATACAATTAATTATCGAATTGTTTCACAGTTTACAAACAACATTTTAATAATTTATAAGAGAAATACTTTTACCAAATAATAATATATACACAATATTTACTTTGTTGATAAAATACAGAATTATTTATAATAACTATTATTTTTAAATGATTCGTTGTCAACTTGTTGACCTGCCATTTATGATGGTTCCCCGCTTTCGGTTACCACTGCGGTTCCCAAGCAATGACTTGTCTCCCTAAAGGACGTGCGAACTTCCGGACGTTGTCAGGATGGGTTGTGGTTGAGAAGATTCTTAAAAATAAGACGGTGTAACAGTTGTTTCACTTCAAAGCGTTTATTACAGCAAAATAATCAATCACTCTGCTGGCCCGGACTTAAAACTAAACTAGAAAGGCAAGCTGTCTACCTTGTGTGGTCTGGAGTCTGAACAAAAGCTGTCTCCCATCTCACCTTTAACTATAAACTGTGACTTCAGCTATTGTTTGAGTGCAAGCCATATTTAGCACGACCCCTATCAACATAGAGCCACAATTAGTTTACTATTATTCATTATTATTATTTATAAGGTACGCATCACACATTTTAATAGATGTCTGAAAATATGGAATGTAGTTTCAACGACATGTCTGCAGTTTTGCCTCAGTTTGTTGTGTACCTTTTCCTGTAAATTCCCTACTGCCATCTAAGCTCTACCGATCCGTTCAATTGGAAAATATAATTACAATAAATCTTCCAAATGGTAACTCATTATGTCAACTTTTTCTGAAACACTTGATTAAACTGTCGACACAGTTACTGTTTTCACACTACTGTCAATTTATTCAAATACGACAGCCATCCTAAACATGTAGACTAATAATTGATTATGTACAACTTCTTATTAAATACTTTTGTGTTCTAAGAGTTTCTATTGACATTTTTGTTTTAAGTTAATGCAAAACAGTCAGCGTAAAACTGTTTTAATTTTTTTTTATAGAAACACAATCTTAAAACTAATCGATTTATATTACTTTTGTTGTCATTAAAAATATAGAAAGAAGAATTTGCAATTAAGTGTTCACCTTCTTTTAAAACTCTGTGTATTTTTGTATTTGCTTCTTTAACCCGACAAAAAGGAAATTGAGTATTTTTTGAATGCATCAATAATTAAAAATGTAGGCCTGTTCTAATTTATTTCGTAGTTTAGTTGTAAATACAAATTTCTTTAGTAAACATTTTAGGAAAATAATTGTGTTTGAAGAAATAAATTGACAATAAAAATTAAGGTCTTTAAGTAGGGTAGCGAAAATTCGTTGTAATAAACATTAAATTAAACACATTGGTTCTACAATGTGATTCTCATAATGTTCCGATAACTTTCTGAGCCGATTCCACTAGTGTTCTTTAGTGGCTTCAGAATTAAACTTTCTACAAATTGTGATTAGTAAATTTATGGGTTTATACCCTTTTCACAAAGTTGATGTACTATAAACTTAAAGAAAACATGTTTTTTACACCATGTAACATTATATATCTTAAAAACTACTGTGTTACAGATCTAGTTACTGTGTTTTAAAAATTATACTACTTAATAAACTGTCTACTGTATTTTTCTTTAGTGAAAATATTTTTTTTTTTAAGTTTGTTTTTGTTTTTATTGGCGGATTTGACATAATTATGTTTAGAATTAAATTCTCTACATGTTGTGTTTAGTAAGTTTATGAGTTTACACGCATTTTACAAAATTAAGATACGTGTTTTCACAAGAAAACGTGTTATTTAGATCAAATTTTGAGTTTTGCGTGACATATATAAAACAATTACCAAATAAATTTGACACCCTAATTAAAGCCCTAAATATTTCAGTAGGGCTTCGTTTCTCCGGGGAATCTGAAACACTGGTGAAATCTGACGAAGCATTTCAGTACCTAAGTTTGTATAAACTTTTTTCTTTATTTTTGCTAGTGGAATCAGCTCAAAAAGTGCTCGGGACATTATGCCAATCACGCTGTATACTGACAAAACTAAACATCTTTCACTTCACACTATGCAAACAGTAACAAAACTGCATTTAACTACAACCAAAAAACGTATTTACATTGTTTGACTGTACGAGTATTACGGAACAGTACCAATGCCACTGAAATGCAGTTCTAGAAATTAGTTCTGCCCAAACTGGTACATTTGTATATACAATATGGTATTTATACATTGACACAAATGAAAAATGTTGAATAACTTTTTTCGAATTCTGCCTAGTTTAGTCGCAATTCACCATTTTGTTTTCTTTTTTTTTACAAAAAGTGACCGTAACTCCAGAAACTGATAATATATTGAGTTCAATTTGGTATAAGCGTTTTGTACGTTACTATTTACAAGTGTACCAAACACCAAGAATTTATGTTTATAATTTTGAAAATGGTTGCCGTTACAAATGTTAGTGTGGTATTTCTTGAAAATAACTAACTCTACAAAAAATGTACATGAGACAAAATATTTTTCGTTTTTAACGACAGACAAAAATTTTTTTTTCGTTTCTGTAGGTCAAAGGATACCCGAGTTATATAAAAAAAAAATGAACACATAATTTTTTGGTAATTGGCTATAACATTTAAAATTTGCCTAAAACCAACATTTTTTTAATTCTTATAGTTTTAATAAATGAAGTAAAACCCATTGCTCTGAAATGTTGGTTTTAGGCTAATTTTAAATGTTATAACCAATTACCAAGGAATTGTTTTCAGTTTTTTGTCAAAAACTCTGTTATCTTTTGACCTGCAGAAACGACAAAAAGAACCATTTTATATGTCGTTAAAAAAGACAAATATTTTGTCTCATTTTTTGTTACATTAATGGTTTTCAAGATTTTCCACTTTAAACATTTTTAACAGCCGCCCTTTTGAAAATTATTAAAATAAATTCTTGGTGATTGTAAATCGTAACATACAAAATGCTTCCAAATTTGAACTCAATACCTTATCTATTTCTGGAGTTACAATGAGTTTTTGTAAAAACAAATTTTTTAAAAATGGCGGATTGCGACTAAACTAAGCCGAATTCAAAAAAAACGTTACTGAACATTTATTTTGATGTATACAATACAATCCTGTATAGTCCGCTAAGGTTTTGGTGACACCCTAAATTATAGAAAATTTAATACAAATGTTGTTTCTGGGTGAGCGACAACTCACAAATAATCTGATTAAAATGTGTCAAGTTGTATATTATATTGAAAAACATTAACTTTAAAAACAAACTTACAAGTGGCAAAAGGTTTGCTTAAGTGTTCTCTACGGTGTAACTTCCTAATTAGAGACATTGTAGTCTCAAGCTGGGATTACATCAGCGAGAAAAGTTGCTACATTACCCGCGCAATTGCTGTCGATTAGCTTAAAGATGTTGCTTCAGTACAGATTGATTTCAAAATGAAACTAATTATTTATCTTCAGTGTAACAATGAGTTAAAAACAACAATCTGTCCTAGATTTCTACAGAACTTATTTGCCGAAGGAAATGGGATCGCTCAAAGATCATGCTTTAAAAACGGCAACATTGTTTGGAAGTACCTTCCAATCGTTTTGATGAAACAAATCAAATCAAAGTTTCGTTCCCGTCTAAAGCGTACACATTTGGAGGGAAGCTATCTATGATATCTAACATTGATCAGGATATTGAAAGAATTAATTATAAAAAACAAACAAAGACAAGTCTCTCATTATGACCATTAGGTCTACAACTTGATCTCATTGTTAGTTTGATGATATAACATTTTTGATTTTTTGTAAGTCTACTTATATTTACTTTACTACTACCAATAAACATTCTTCGATATAATTACGGTGTTACTACACATTTTGCGTCGTCTGTTTACATAAGTTAATCAGGTGATGATAAAATAATTCGACCACGCAGCTGAACCGCTGACGTGAGTTGAGCGGACTTCTGAAATTAAGTTTATATGTTTTAGGGTTTCAACCAACTATTTGGGAAATTTATCTACTGATGAAGGCGCTGAATAGCCGCCTATGTGTACGAAATATTTTAGTAGAAAGTCTCCAGCTTCGACTCACACGCTCCTTCGTTCCACTCGCAGCGGAAAAACTTGTTTTCAAGTTTGCCCCTTGACCTTGCGGCTTCGGATTATGGACTGCTTCACTTCTCTCGCAGCGTACAAACTCGCCCGTCAGCCTCGGAAAAGAAGATGCCCCTACGGTAAAATACCTCACGTGGATTTGAACCGGGTACTCTTATGGTATTTTACGTTTTAATTGATTTTGGGGATCAAGCGAACTATAAGGTCGTGTAATAAAACAAAAATGTGCAGAATAATATCCTACATTTATTTTTTTCAAATAAAACCCCCAAGACCACCGGTCAAAAAAAGTGCTTCCGATTGTTGGATTTTTTGGGACCTCGTCTGAAAGAGTAAGACAACCAACGTATAGGCCAATACCAAATTTAGACAAAATCTGACTTAAAATGCGAACTCAAACATAATGACAATCTAAAATGTGTTCTGAGGACCATGATCAGTGATCATTTGCCTTAGGTCTCACCATAAGCGTCTGCCAATAGCTCATCTTTCCTATGGAAATTCGCTAATAACTACTGGGGTGAAGGTGTAGGCACGTGCGACCCGCAACTAAGAATTGAAAGATACATTTGGCCTGTTTATAAAATACTACCCATTGTACATAATAACAATCATTATTTTAATTTATTATTAGCATGAAATATTATGTTGATTGTAAAACGAAGAAACTTATCTAACAAAATAATAACACCTTTAGGCCTACTAATAGGAAGAAACATGTTTCCTGTAAAACCCATACTACTGCAAAGGTTTAAAGTGTCCGCCGAATGTGTTTCTTGACAAGCTCAAAGATGGGGGTGTAGAATGTATTTGTAGCATATAATATATTCACTTCATTATGATTTACCAAAATTTGTATTCAATTGTAGGTCATTCAAATCTCTAGGCCTCTAAGTATAAGCCTCATCTTTAAAAATATCCCAAAAAAATCGAATGGGTTCAGATCCGGCGATTTTAGAGGCCACTTGATAGAACCCCTTCTTAAAATTTATCTATTTGAGAAAGTCGCATTTAAATGCTGTCACACATTATATATTATTACACTAGTAAAGTACCCGTGAAAAATCACAGGTAGATTAATTAGATACACATCAAAAATACATCACTTGTAAAAATACGATTTAAAATCAACAAACTTTATCTACTCCTACCTAACTAGGAGAACCTAATTGAGGGAATTTTAACTAGTAAATTATAAGGATTATAAAACTGTAGGCCTATTTAAAAAATATATATTTATAGCCTATACACTATTATCTATATATACATATAAAAGCGAAATACCACTCACTCACTCACTCACTCACTTATCACGATTTCTCAAAAACTACCGAACGGATTGAAATGAAATTTGGTATGTAGCTTCCTGTAGGGCCATATGTGCTCACTAAGAAAGGGTTTGAAAAAATTCGAAATTTTAGGGGGGTTTTGGGGGATCAAAGTTATTAAAAAACGATTTCTTCAAAACTACCGAACGGATTGGAATTAAATTTGGTATGTAGCTTCCTCTAGGGCCATAGGTGCTTACAAAGAAAGGGTTTGAAAAAATTCGAAATTTTAGGGGGTTTTGGGGGGATCAAAGTTATTAAATCACGATTTCTTCAAAACTACCGAACGGATTGGAATGAAATTTGGTATGTAGCTTCCTCTAGGGCCATAGGTGCTCACTAAGAAAGGGTATGCAAAATTTCAAAATTTCAGGAGGGGTTTGGGGGGATCAAAGTTACTAAAATCATAATTTCAGATCTTTTATTATTATGACAATAGTGCTTTTATTATTTTACGAGAAAGAGTGGAGATAGCAAGTTCGATCCAGTGGCTGACGTTAGTTTTACAAATTTTACGTTAGTCCATCGTACAAATTTGAAAGAAAAAATCAGAAAGGGAGAAAAAATATTAACAAAGCACTCTTTTTATTTCCATAAATTAGATTTTCCTAACACGGTTGTTTTTCTCCTTAAATTAGTTCCGTTGTAGTTGGTCTCTACTTACCTACAGCATTAACAAAAATGATCAAAGCGAGGAGGAAAACGTGTGATTAATATAATTAAAGGAATAGCTAGGTCTTGATCAAATGTTCTTGGAAAACGTAGATATTTTCCTATATAATTTAAAATACAAAAAGAAACATTGATCAAATTATACAAAGCATGCCAATATTATTCTGTGTTTATATTGAAGTGCATATTGAATTCCAAGGAAGTTGGGTTCCGTAGATTTTTAACGATATTAAAATTGTGCCCATGATAAACTCAAAGTTACAATTTCTAAATAAATTGTCTAAATTAGTTTAACTTCCCGTTGTGAAGTTAATTTCATTTTATTTCCTTTTGTTGCTGACTAACACTGCATTTATATAATTTAAACTTGACACGATGTAAATGCTTTCAAGGAATGTTTGTTGGTTCAGTATAATAGGCCTTACCTAAACTTGAGAAGGCCTAAGCTTTTCATAAAATTACCTGTTTTATTTATAATTTTGTAAAAATACTACACAGAGGAATGTTTCTTTGCGTGTCACGTGCGTTCTCAAACCCTTCATCATTTTTACATTTTTTCAATTTTTAGGAACCCTAAATATTTCCGGGATAAAAAGTAGTATAGATTCTCTGAAAAGTCCTCTAAGTATAAGTGAAAGTTTCGTAAAATTGGTTCAGCCATTCCGACAGACTGACATACCACTAGGTTTTGTTAACGTGTGAATAACCATATGAGCTTAGTAAAAGGTATTATATCGAAATCACAGACAGACACTTAAATTATATTTATATAGATTATATACAATAAAGGCATAAGCCCTGTATCCCTGTGAGGGGCACTATAATTAACTCAGTTGCAGCAACTATGTGTAGGCGTTTGTTTTCATAAAGTTGATTTCTGTTTTACAGTTTTGATGAAGTAATTCTTCCTAAAATAATAGTGAGAATATTTTATAAAAACATAATTATTTCAACAATAGTTTTTTTCAATTTGCTTGACATACTTTCAAATCGCCAAAACTGGTCTAACATGGCTGATATTATTTCAATTAGATGTAGGATATTAAAAAAATGATTAGACACATCAACTTAACACTTCAAAACATTATGGGGTTATAAAATTGACACACAGAGCATACGGTTTTAGAAGCTTAGGCCTGTATGTCGTGACAGAAGCGCCAATATAAATGACACCATTAATTGCTTCCAAAATACCTATTCAAAGATATGGATTCGATGATGAACACGAAAGCTTTTTTTTTTATTTTCTAATCCCTATACATGAAGAGATATTACACTAAATCTTTGAAAAGAATTAGCTAAAATCCTATGACACTGACATACATGCAGTACTAAATTTACTGTTTTGTTCATAAGGGACCGAAAATATAAATTATTTGAGCCAACATACATCATCAGCAGGTCTCAACTATTTCTGCTTCGACGGGGTGATATTCTTTAAAGAATGTATGAAAAATTTTCAATTTAGACCTTTATCTATTTCTCTTATTAAAATTATGTGTCGGCCGTGTAACATAATCTGACAAAATATCTCGCTAACTTCTGTTAGCAATTGCAAACAAAAAATACCTTGTAATCGTAAGATATAATGCAGAAGAGTGGCACAGGATTTGAATAGGGATCATCACAACTAGCGCAACTATTGAAAACAAAATTAACTAATTTCAGTTATTATTTCTTTTTTACCAATATTCACGTTAGTTATTTCAACGTGCTTAATTTAACAAAATATGAATAACTATAACTGTCAGTAAAATCTGCCTATAATTTTTAGCGAATTTCCATTGCAGTGACTCGTATGGTGGGACCTAAAGTCGTAAGTGGTCAATGTGCACCAACCATGGTTCCCAGAACACATTTTGAGGTGCCTTTAAAAACTTGATATATATAATATATACATGTAATAATGTTCGCACTCGAACGTCCGCATTTAAGGTCCGATTTGGTACACACGATGACTTCATAAGTGGCTCGGACCTTATCGATATCAAAAAAATCCAACAACCGGAAGAACTTTTTTTGACAGGAAGTAAATTTATTTCTGCACATTTTGATTTTGTACACGATCTTAAAAATCTTATAACTCGTCTAGTGTTCTCCCAAAATCGATCATAACGTAAAATCCATAATAAATAGTACTTGGTTAAAATCCATGATGGGGATTTTACCGTGGGACAGCTTCTGTGACGGGCCGGAACGCTGCAAGCCGTTCAAATTCCTAGGCCGTAAGATTCAGGTGCAAACTCGCAAATTGGCTTTTGTTGAGGTACAAACAAATTCTACTAATATATTGCGTACACTGAGGCAGCTATTCAACGCCTTTGTGAGTAGACCAATATCCCAAATAGTTGGTTGAAACCTTAAAACATATAAACTTATTTTAGAAATTCGCTTAACTTGTGTCAGCGGTTCAGCAGCGTGATCGAATTATTCATTGTTTTCACGCAAATAATTAATAATCAAATAAATGTTGCACTAATTATAAACTATATAATATGATTAAAATTTATTTGCTTCAATATTCAACACAAAATTATAAATTATTCTTGATTACAAGTATTATTTTATGTGCAGGGATTTTCTTTATCTTGCCATGTATCGACAACTATGCCAGAGTCGATCTTCGGACTAGAACCTACGACGTGCCCCCTCAAGAGGTAAGCCCTCTGCACCCAAGCACTCATTTTGTTTTCTTTGTGTTTTATAACTGTTAAAATAAGTATTCACTTTGTCACGTTCAAAACTGTTCCAAACTCACTATGTTGAAAAGTCTTACGTAATTGTATTGTTTCTTAAACCTAGAAAAAATAAAATTTTAAAAGTTTACAGGGTGACTCGCTTAACGATCCGAGCACTTTCTGAGATGATCCAACTAGCAAAAATAATGAAAAAAGTTCATATAAACATAGATCCGGAAATGCTTCGTTATAGAGTAAAGATTTCGCCCGTATTTCAGAGTCCCCGCAGAAACAAAGCCGTACTGAAATATGTAGGGCGTTAGGGTGTCAAATTTAATTTATTTTATGTAAAAGGAGCAGAAAAATTGAATAAAATAGGTTCCCAGATCTGTGACTACAGTAATTCTTTAGATATCTGACGCAAAACCACAAATTCTGTCTTAATAAATATGTTTTCTCTAGGTGTTTTGTACATTAACTTTGTGAAATGGGTATAAACTCATAAACTTATTAAACACAACATGAAGAGAATTTCATTCTAAAGGTAATTATGTAAAGTAGGCCAGTAAAAACAAACACAAACTTTAAAAAAAAATACGTTTTTTATTAAAGCAAATTACGATAGACAGTAAATCGTAACATTTGATTATTGTAAATGTATATTTGTGAGAAGTTGCTATAGGCACTTTTAAAAGTACTTTTAAATTTACTAACAATATTCGCACTCATTTTTCCCTTATTCAAAATAAACTTTTGGTTAACTTGAGAAAATGAAACTAAATACAATGAAACATATTATTTAAATTTCCGTCTTCTATGTTGTTCTCAGTAGAGTAGTAGGTTATGCCAATAAAACTAAATTTTTAGTAGATTTGGGGTATTGCACTCGATGCACAATGAATTATTGATTTTATTTATAAGTTCAATTTTATATATTACTGACAATGATTTACATATATATGTCTTGCCACAAGCTCGTTAACATAATGTGCCTGATGTTATCGTTGGAATGGGAAATTTTATTGTGAGAATACACATGCTGCAAAAATCCATCAACAGAAAGCACATTTTTACCTTTACTTTGGAGTTTTGGAGTTTTATCTAAACAAATAAATATAGGAGATCATTCAGCAAATTTTGTTTTTTACACGACTTAATAGCTCGCCTGGTTCCCATTAAATACAATAAAAGAACCTGGTTCAAATCCACGTGGAGGCAGCTTCTTATCCGAGGCCGACGGCCAAGATGCAAACTTGCTGCGAGCGAAGTTTAGCAGTCCATAATCCGAGACGGCACGGTCGATATGCTAGCGGAACGAAGCAACGGTGAGGCTGGAGGATGCTGGAGGCTGAGGTGCAAATAAATTCTACTAATATACTTCGTACACGCAGGCAGCTATTCAGAGCCTTCGTGAATAAACCAATCTCCCAAATAGTTTGTTGGAACCCTAAGACATATAAACTTAATTCTGGAAATTTGCTCAACTCACGTCAGCGGTTCATATGCGTGATCAAATTATTTATAAACGAATAAAATGTTTGTAGTTTGGTAATTATATAATAAAACTTCTTTTAAATTTTCAACTTACTATATCAATCCGAATTTTAGATAAAATTTTACAAGAGAAAAACACAATGGAGGCTGTATAAAAACTAGGAATTTGGGTACATTTTAATATTGATATTGTGAATTGTCTTTGGCACAGAAACAATACCTAAAAGTATGGTAGAGAGTTGTAATATTTAAACTAAATAGCATCTGTTATTTCCTTCGACACTGACGTTGTTCTTAGTAATCCAATGTAAGA
>JAGFPH010003321.1:50328-84007 GCA_018207615.1 Philaenus spumarius | reverse complement strand
TTTATACAATACTAAAATGGACGTGGCTTACACCTAAGTTACAAAAGATTAGTGCCAAGGATTGCATAACGTTATTCTAACCAGCCCACCAAAATTAACTGTTTAATTTAAATAAAATTACTAAACTAATATCAATATCTAACAGCATTTACATTAAAAAGAACTGTATAGGTCAACATTTGTTTAAAAATGTAATGCGGTATTTGTTGTATTTAGTTTTATCACATTTTTCAACAATACAGAGTTTTCTAATTTCAAATGGAGATACTCATCTAAACAATACTTAGCCATTTGATTGCAATGACCTGTTATGTTTTAAGAAACAGCTCGTGTCTTCCTGCTTCTTTTGGGTTGACCTATATGAATGCATGAATTAGAATATGCTTTATTCACATAAAACATTTTAAAAAACTCAAGATTTGACACAAATTTTAGCTGAGCATCTAAATAAACATTTGAATCGCATTAAGAGGGCAATAAGACCGTCTGTCCGGTTGGCACACTATTAAACATTATACATAGTTAAAACTTTAAACGGTGGCACACACTATCTTTGACAATTAAACATTAAGCAAACGCAAATACTTAACTTATTTAAATTTACAAAAGTAACATAGAATATACTTAAAAAAGAATAATAATAATTGCAAAGATAAACCAATAAACAAATTATGTACCTATTTTAAATGTAAACCCATACACCCCAAAAACAAAACAAAAGCAAAAAACTGAAAATAAATCTGCAATTTAATAATTAAACTCACTAATCAAATTCCACCTGTACAGCCATGCCTGCTGCCTGAGATATCCTGCAAGCCCCGCCAAATCCTCACCATTTAAATAACCTAAGAACTTATCTCTTGTCAACTACAGTACGGAAATTTAAACCAACATATTTTTATTTCTCCCAAATTGGACTCCTAGCTACAAGTGAAAACGTTTTCAATTTCTTCTAGATTGCACAGTCAGCAATTATAATTTGCATTTTTATCTACTGATGAAGCAATTAACCTCGACATTTAAAAATCCATCTAATTAAATTTATATTAATATCATCTCTAAAATACGCCCTAACTCTTAATTGAAAACAAAAATTTGTAGTTTGACCTATTCAGAAACAAATTTACAGTTTATACAGTAAATTCCGGATTTGTTGTGCTCTTTAAATTTGAATTTTATCTTTAAGACTACCTGACATATTACCAACATTATTCTCAGCATTCAAAGCTATATTAAAATTTGCATACTTCGCAAAGATTTTTTACAATATTAGATAATAATGTTAGATCCGAGCAAACCCGATCGTTATTGGGGTTTGTTGCTTACAACTCGATTCCTTATTTTCTTGAATTACATTTTCTTGGCTATGTTGCATATTAACTCTTTCTATTAACCATTAAATATAGCAACACCAGGTATTTCAGTTCTTTCTCGTAGTTGTCCTTAGATAACGGCAAATTAACGGTTTATTATATCAAGTATACCTTCTCAAAAGTCAAGCTCAATATTTATTTAAAAGAACTGTTGTGTCACAAAGAAAATACCCTATAATTAAAACATGAGAGGTTAATCCAGTTAAAAATCTGTAAACTAACAGATAACACTATACCTTAACCACAATTAAGCATTGTTAACATGGTAATGATGACTAGGAAAGGAGTCGTTTACTTTCTGTGTAGTAGCAGTTAAACTCGGAAATACTTTAAAGTTGGTTTGAATGGAATGTGTTCAATTTTTCTTATTTCGATTAGATTGTGTATGATATCATTATTTTTAGTTGTTTGTAATTAAAAGTGGCGATAGAAAAACGCTGAATAAGTAACGCGACTTCTATATTGTTTCCAACCCGTGGGTCTTAGTTCGTAGCTCATTGACCAACATTTTGTAGGATCCCCACGGAAAATGATCGCCTTCTCCAGCGAGTGAATAGCTCTTCTATAGTTCATTGAACTATTTATTTGATCGCATCAATCGCGAGATATATGCATGCTCATTAATTAACAACAGGAGAGTAACATAGTCACGGGGGGGAGGTTAGAAAATGTTTAGTAAATTCGACTTTTTAATTTTAGAGCTGAATAAAATTCTTCAGAACCTATCTTTAGAATGATTTTCATAGCGCAAACAATAAAAATTTTGCAACTTTATACAAAACATGGCCTATATTCCCTTGTCGATCCATATGTTGCACCAGCTACATAATCCTACTTTGTCGAGTCTCCGATATGCAAATTGTAATTGTTATGTTTTCATTTTTAAGGCTTCATCCCTTAAAAGAAAAATCTGTTTTCTTATATGACCATTCGTTTGTTCGTCAGAATGTCAGTCTTAGCTGTGAATGTGGAAAAACGCACTTTATTAAACAGCTAAAGAAAAAGAAGTTTTCAGTTCAAAAACTGTTGATTGTGAAGAATAATTAATTATTACTTGAATCTAAATTCACCAAGTTTGTTGCTGTGGTAATAAATGTAAATGTCAAGAAAATTTGTTGGTCCAATATAGACCTAACCTAAAATTGTGTTTCGTTTTTGACTTAAATCAGTTATTTTATTTTATAATATGTATCAACAGATGTTTGATTAATAATACACTAAGCCTTTTTTGTTGATGTTTTGCTTGTGTTAGCTTTTATTTTGTTAACCTAATCTAAAAAAGCGGTTGTGAAGAATAATTAACTAATTATAAATTTGCTAAGTTGGTTGCTTTGGTAAGAAATGTAAATGCATTCAACAACGTACGTTGCTAAGCTTTTGACCCGAATCAGCTGTTTTATCTGTTACAGGGCTGGTAGTAAACCCCGCCATTTAAAATAAAAATTTTGCAGACTCCTTTCTTAAAGAGCTTCAATGACCGTAAAAATTTCGTGTTTTAATCTTAAGTGGTTTTTTCTCTTCGTTGAATCTATGTCAGTCAAAAATTCAGTCAGAGAGTCAGTTAGGATAAATGTTGCAATACGTAGGCAATGAACCCTGTAGGCCCATATTACGTAATTCGATTTTGTGTTTTAATTGTTATTTTCACTACTTAAAATGTGCTTATGTCTTTATGAAAACCGGCCTAAAATGCATGTTTAACGTTAGATAAAAAAAACTGCTCTAAAACCTCTTGTCTTTCTGTAAAATCTTGTATATTACTTGAAGACAGTGTAAGACACAGTGGTTTTTAAAATTTATTTATGATGTTTGATTAATGTAAAGTCTTTATGCATGTATGCATTGTTCTGCGAAATGTCTGTGTCTTGTATTAGAATGCTTGCCATCTGACATGCTTTCCTCTATGTTTATCAATGTTTAACTTTAAATCATGAAGGCCTAATACAACTTTCAATATGTCTTGTGTTATGGTTTGGAAGGTGAACTTTAAAAGATTATCTTAAATCTTTTCAAAAAGTAAAAACACCTAAGGAGTGTTTTATACAGGGTGTTTCAAAACTCTCTACAGGTAGGTACTGTTAGGCATTGTTAAAGTCTTAAAGACAATTCACAAAATCGTGTATAAAATATTTCTAGTTTTTTAGGCAGCCGCCATTTTGTCTATTGCCACATTTTAATAAAATTACTACCTCGAAAACGGAATAAATAATAAGTTGAAACTTTGGGCAGAGTAATATAACAAACAATCAAACTATGGAAAATAATCAACTCAAAATGGTATACACTTCCAAAGTTTTAAAAAATACGAAATTTTGATTGCGTTTCCGGACCTATATTTATTTGAACATTTTTCGTTATTTTGGTCCAAGCAATAACCTTTGTTGTACGTCTGTTTTGTCTTTATTAATCACTATAAGACACACCATTCAGGTCGAACGTAGTCAGTTGTTTTCTTTTCTTATCATCCTGTAGTCTGACATAAGTATGAAGAATGTATTGATTATTTGGATTGCATAGATGTACATTATACTGTCTTACTGTATCTAGCATGATAAATGTATAAGCTAGTTTATAACAATGTATAAGTTAGTTTATAACAATATATAAGTTATTTTACAACAATACTTTCTTTAGATAAAATACACTACTATACAAGATTTGAGTAAAAGGATACTATTGTAGTATCATAAAAACACTACATTGTGTCTCAAAAATGGCAGTAACAAAAATAACAACAACAACAAAGACACCAAAATTACATGCATTTAGTATAAAATAAATTATACTAACAACCATTAAAAGTCACAATATAAAAAAAAAATAAGCACTGGCGTCGATTGTAAGGACATTAAAATAACAAAAACGTAAATTAAAGTACATTTTAAAGAAAGCATTAAAAGCTAATAACTCTCGTGATCTTTACAATACAAACCATAATTAATGCACCAAATAGTTTTTCAAATTGATCTTTCAAGAAACTTCATAATAAAGTACACAATATAAATAAACGAGTACTAAATCAGGAATATGTCAATAACTGCAATCCATGTCAAATGTCTTATAACTCCAGATAATATTGTACCTTCAGAGTGTTTTCATTCCTCTGAGAGTTCTTTCCACAGTCTTCAGTTATTTATCTGACAGACTTCAGTTATTTATCGTGTAAATAATTCCATTCATTGACCTTCTCACCTTTCAGAGCTTGTATTTCCCAAATGTAGAAGACGGGTTGTCTTACATTGACTATTTTCGACAACATCAGACCCTCTAATGATGCTCAGTTTTGATGACAGTTCTTACTACCTGTGACTTTAGTGAACGCTGTAAAGTAAAGTTCTCTACAACTAAGATATATGCATTCCCTCTATTGGTTCATGCCTTCTACCAAAACTTACTTATAACTCCTTAATTACACGATGCTCCTAAAAAATCTTTATGCATTTTCAACAGTAAATGTTTTATAGTATATGCAAAAGTTGTTCAAGTGTAATTGTGCAGCAAAATACATCAGGATTTATCTGCAATTTGTATTTTGGTCAGTGAGACTCGTTATGAAAAATGCTAGACAAACTTCGTCTAAGTCGTACTTTTCTGCTCACTCTCTGGTCTCAGAGAGTAGAACAGACATGGCTGGAACAAACACTAAAATTCATTTTTTTACTGAATGTGGTTATACGTTCTTATGGGTCCTTCAAACGATCTTTGAAACGATAAATCCGAAATTGATGTCATCGTATCAAGTTACAAGTTACTCAACAAATTATGATTCCACTTTAACTGTAAGAAGGAATTTGTAATCGATATGGACAGGAGGAAACAGTACTGTGTGAAATACACTTGAACATGAATAGGGTTAGGTGGTTACTCATTGAAAAGTAAAAGACATTTCGCTAAGTTAGTTAAGACTGCCGCAAAATGCTATAGTATATATCAAAGGCTATGCAGCATTCACAAACGTTTAACAGCTACTGATTATAGTTTATAGGCTCAGTAAGGTATAGAAGGAATAGGTATAGGCTTTGTAGAAAGGAAACAAGCTGTGTAGTTTTGGGGTCGTATTGAATTTTCGCCCATGAAGTAAAGCATGAATTTTTGTAATTGATATTCTTCAAATTAACTTGTTGTGAACTACGTTTTTATTGTTTTATAAACAGGTTTATGATCCCACTGTATTTTAAGGAATAAAAATACGATAATGTTTTTAATATTGTCTGAATAAGATTAGTGGATTAAAACATTAAAATAAGTACGAATCAAAAACATATGAAAAACGAAAGATAACATTTTAAACAAATCGTGAGGAATATTAAAAATACATGTTAGATACAAAAAATAACATTCAAATTGGTATTGGTATGAAATTTATAATGATAAGAATTATAATTAGAAGACTTTAAAATTGTAAAGTCGTTAATATTATTTCTAAAATATTTAATTAGTTTAAGATTCATTTTTGTTTTAGTATCCATTTCAACACACCATCAAGTAAAGTTAAATATTTGTAGATACCGTCAAGTAACTTCTTTCTTTTTATACCACTAACGCGTTCTGAGTTTTTCACCATCGTCACAGTTTTCAGTACTCTATTGGCGTCGTCAATACATTAATAAAATTAATAAAAAATCACCATGAACAACACATAACATTAAGCGACACCTACTGTGAGTACTTTCTTAATTCCAAAGAACAAATACCAAGGATATGTCTAAATGCAGCAGTGTTTATCTATGACTTGTTGGATAATTGTATTGTTGGATAATTGCCTTGTCATACAACGTATTCGAAGAGAAATTGAGTTGGTAGTTCATTAATCCATGTTTATTGTATTTAATGACTATTATGTATGCATGTATGTAGTGTTTCCAGGTTATTTTCGAATTCTGTGAGGAATGATTTCGTCAATGAGAATTTCGTGATGAATTTTACTTTTTACCGTCGATGTTCTTTTTTCGGAGGAAAATCCTTAAACGTTTAATGGAATCCTCGTTCTGTTTAGCCTTTATAGAATATATTCCATGACCATTATTGGTTGGCAAAATATCGCATACAATGCAACATCTAGTCGGAGTATAAATTGTGACAGAAACATTAAAGAAAAGCTGTATATTGGGGTTATCTACAAATATGTCAGAAACACAGGTTAATTATTACAAAATACACAACTAAGTTTATCCGAGCTTTTCTTACCCAAAACACATTGTCTTTTTTTATCGCGTTTATATTAACTCGCTTTCTTGTCTGTCTGTTTGGTACAAATTTTGCAATCGATTTCAAACTAACTTCCCGATGAGGGAGTTGAAACTCCCTTCAAAATTCGACTTGAAACTTTAAACATAGCTGACTGTCATAATCTCATAAAAAATCAATTGCAAAATTTCTCACACAACAGAATAAAAAGCATAAAATATATAATTTTCTGGACAATCTGTATGGGGTTAGAAACCTGTTTGCGAAGAGAAATTATTTTATACTTTTTAGTCCATTTTAAAAACGTAATATATTATTTTAAAAAAAATGTTTTATTTAATTACTTATAAACATTTTGAGCAGAAAATAATATTTAATCCCATTATCAAAAGAAAACTTAAACAGCTTTCCAAAGTACTTAATACCTAAGTAACCTGAAACTCTTCTGTTTTCAAAAAAGAACGGGACCCGTTGTTGTGGCACATCCTCTGAATATAGCCCCAATATCACCGTTCTACACCAACTGGTATGCGAGGAGTGGCAATGTTTTCGGGACTTTTACCCAACCCAGTATATTTACCATAACCCTAATAATTGTTTTCACTTAAAACTTTGTACCAGGTTCTGACGAAAGACAGCGTCACCGTGTCCGTAGATGCTGTAGTGTACTACAGAGTATCCAACGCTACTATATCTGTGGCCAATGTTGCCAACGCCCACCACTCTACAAGGCTGCTCGCACAGACAACGCTCAGAAATGTCCTGGGTACTCGACCTCTACATGAAATTCTCAGCGATCGTGAAGCCATTTCCAACACGATGCAGGTTCGTAATAGATACATTTTGCTTTGTTTATTTTCTATTCATAATCGGATGACTAAATCTTATCGCCTGAAAAGTCATCAGTGACGAAAAAGAAATTCTTTGCAGGCCAGAAGGAATAGAAGAATAAAGTCAAAAACATCAGAAAATTTATAATAAAAAGATAGAGGACAATAGCTAGTAATGGAAAGGGTGGTTAACTATGGAGGTCAGGGGTCTAAATAAGCTGTAGTGCCGTTTATGATATTTATAATTAAATATGACACACATGTTTTTGTGTAGGTTTTCCTTGTGGTGTAGTCCAGTCAGCCGGAAGCAGTTTTTTTATTAGAAACGGTTAAATAGTCGTCTCTGTGTACTAGTTGAAATTGACGATATGGTGTGGTTTGTTTAGTAGATTTTTGTTGGCCTAAAGGTTATTCCTTTGCCTAAAACAGAAACAGCCAATTTTTATAAAACACTAAACCTGCTGGCATAGCAAGCCAACCTCCACATCGGGAATAGAATTTTCTTACTTTAGTCATTTTAATTGTATATTATGGTTTTCTGTTCAGAAATGGGGGGTTTAGAGTGTTCTATCTCTGTGGTAACTTGCGGTTATGATATAAGGCATCATTCGGGGTGATGTTGGGAACGAAATATTTTCATATTTCTAATTTGGTGTGAGTAGAGTTCACGACACTTTAAAACAAGCCAATAAGCGGGCATTATTTGGTTACGTGACAGGGTGGAGGCCAATGAGAGAGTATGGGGTTGGTGAGGACTTAGACGTGTATATGTCATAATATAATACTCCTCACATAATACCCAAGATAAAGAAATTTTAAAATGAAGCACAGTTTCTCAAAACTATCGTTGGTAATGTGTTCCAGAAAGCACATACATTAACCATAATTATTATAAGTTCTGATGAAAGCGTCTTGGAAAGACTGTCACAACTGGGGAAAATGGTTTCAATTCTCAACAGGACATTAATTTAAGTGAGCAGTTTTTGACCGAGAAGAACATTACTACCCTCCGTATTAACCCAATTCAGCACCTTTCGACTTTTATCTTTCACAAAAGTTAAATCAACCTTAAATATACATATTTTGAGTCAGTTGATGATGTAAAGGAGAAAACGGCGGATGTATTGAAACAGCTGGCAGGAATTGATTTTCTCCATACTTTTTAACAGTGAAATACAAGAATACAGCTATGTATTAGTGTAAGTGGGAAGTATATTTAAGAAAGCAAACATTCACATTATAATACGTATACAACAAAGTTGAGTTATTTAATAGACATACGTCGTATATACATGTTTTAATAGTAGCTTCAAGTGGAAATACACTTTCAATGAATTTCACTGAAAGGAAATGATGAATTACACATTTACATTTCACATAACACATTTCCCTGCTACTTACCTTTTTATGGTAAATTCAACGACATTGAACATCGTCAATTTAAATAATTTAAACAGTTTAGCAATTTATATAAATACACTAAGAATAACTCTAAACAAATGTTAATGCATTTGGTTATATTTATATGGGTAAATTTACCTATAGAATTAACAATTTGTATACGTTTTTCACGAATGCTTCAACCTATTTTGATTTGGATTATCTATTCGTATTAACGGAGAGTACCATCTCCCACCTGATACTTGCTTCGCTAGTAATCACATACGCGCTTTGTTTTTTACCCTTTCACCAAAAATTTCACCTGCATACACAATTTTAGTCCAGAAACCATTAACATAGAAACTATAAAAACGTATTGAGCTAACAATGAAATGGTTCTGAAACATCTTTAAACAATAACTAAATTGATTTATATTTTTTGCTGCTACTTTAAAAGTACAAATCGCTTTCTACGTGTTTTGAGTCAAAAATGATGGCAGATGTGTTACCACCATCAATCTTTCCCAGATAGTTTGCGTCTGGCCTGACTGTTGGTCTGTCCATCCGTGTGCCACATACCTGGACGTGACAAGAGTCTTCGTTATGCAAATGGCTAAAATTAGATGAAAAATAAAAATACCTTTACTAAAATGAGTTACGGATACCTATCAAGATACAAATTTTTAACTTTCAAGCCAATAACTCGGTTATCTTTTCAGTTACAGAAATAATAATAAAAAAAAAACAGTTATGATTGTCATGAAGGAAATTTTTTTTTCTTGAATTGTTTTTGTAAAGTTAGCAGTTTTCGAGGTATTTTACATTAAAGATTTTAAACTGCCGCCATTTTAAAAATATATGAAAAAAGTTTTGGTTTTTTGTATTGGGTTAAAGATGGCATACCAAATATGTATCCAACATTTGCGTTCAATATATTTCCTACATACGAATATATTGAATATTTTGAAAAAAAATGGTGGATAACTGGAAAATAAAGCATTTTCGAACTTATTTTTATACGAACTTTTTTCTTTATTTTCACTAGTAGAGCTTCTTGAAAGTTTCTCCGTTTCTTCTTCTATCACCTTGTACATTCCGAATAGTTTGTTAGCTATACCAAGGCACGCAGGAAAGCGAAATGAATGGGCAAACTGCAGTTGAATGTATAACCTACGATAAAAGCTGTACTTTTGGTGTTATTTGAAGTTGATTTTAAAGCTCTTTTGAATTGGGGATTTGGAAAGGCTTTTTTGTGTGTTTACAACTCAATTTTCAAAAAGGACACATTAATATAATCACTTGAAAAACTTAATAAAATATGCAAAAAATGTGCATTTATCGAGAACTCAAATGTAGATTAAAATATTTAACACAGGTTTTGTTCCTTTGTGTGGTGACGGGGGATTAACAGCTGCGGTAAATTAGCTTTGATCAAAAGTTCGAACCCATGGAACCGTCGACAACCTATACAATGTAGAATGTATTAGTTGAGGTTAGGCTTGTTAAAACCCTATCAGAAACTTTTAGAATGTTGAAAGCAATTCAAAGTGAATGTATTTAGAAACTCCGGACTCTCAGTGAAGTAGAATTCAGAAGCCGTTTCAGATTTAATTAAATTCAAATGGTAAATGCGGCATACAACTTTTGAAAACAGTTTGGTTCTTAGACTTCAATCTCGGTCATGATTTGAAACTAGAACCAATGACTCTGGAAATTCACAATTCCATTGAACATTGGCATTATCACAGATATTTCATAAACCGCTCGACCTTTAAAAAGTATTCTTGTTTTATTTCAAATAGTGTACCTTTCGCTTGCTCCATTCATAGAGTTATTTAATTACACACAAAAATTTATATTTCACAAATTTAAAAAAATCAAAAATAAATTGTTTACTCCCTAAAGGTGCGCAGCTTGTCCGTAGTTCGTTATTTCAACGAGCCTCCGGGTCCATAGGAAACCCACGAACATTCAGAATAGTTGTAAACATGTCTTTGCCATGCGATTTTTTTATGTTATTGCGGCATTGTTAGTGGCAAGTTTGTGCAAAAATAAAAGGAAACATGGTAATTTCTCCCGTCGGCATTGGTAGGAAGACAGTAAAGATGGTAAGATGACCTTCTTTCATTTGTCCGTAGATACCGGGATATTCATCTCAGCTGATATTTCCCTCCAAGCATCACCACTGGTTTACTATACTGATAAAATATAGAACATTGTTTTCTATACTTTAAAATATAGGCGATTGTTTTCTATGGTGGAAGGAAACACTCTATGATTCAATGTTTTTCCGTGAAGCGCAGATTCTATAATCATTTTTATTTTGTTTTATAAAATGACGGTATTTCTGATAGTATGGATAAGAACAATGCTATATTCTTTACTGTACTTTTTTACTTTCTCACTAAACAACAGTTACAGAGAAAGTATAGTGATCGCAATAAAAATCGATGTTGAGATTTTTGTGTAAATATTCGTTTTGGGACCCCATGAGTTCAAAAAAGTGGTTTTTACAATATTTTTGTCTGTTTGTATACATTGCTAGAGAGATAACTATCCTATAGATTTCAACCAAATTGCACCAAACATGTCAGTAATTGAGCCTGCATAGATGCACGAATAATTTTTTAGAAAAACTACCCCCTTATTTTTCAAAAATAAATATATCAGATTATTCTACGCATCCTGTTTTTTACACGACCTTACAGCCCGTCAGGTTCTCCCAAATTTTTCAAAAAGTAAAATAGAATAGAAGTACCCGGTTCAAATCCACGTGGGTGATTTTACCGTTTGGCAGCTTCTGATCCGAGGCCGACGGCCGGACGAATTGAGTTTGTCCGCTGCGATCGATACAAAGCAACGCGTGAACCGGGGTTGGAGGCTCAGGTCCAAACAAATTCTACTTATGTATTACGTACACGCAGGCAGCTATTCAACATCAATTTCCCAAATAGTTGGTTGAAATCCTAAATATATAAACTTAATGTTGAGCTCACGTTAACGGCTCAGCTGCGTAGTCGAATACAATTATAATTTAAAACCTTATAATGGTCATTAAAATAAATATCTTAAATGAGTTACAAAATACTGTAATTTAATTATAATTAAAATAGCATTTAGTTATTTAGTTATGTATAAATTAATCCAACATGAAATAAAATAATAATATGTTTAATGTTAATTTTAAGGTTATATAATTAAAATTAAGCTTTTTTAGAAAACAAATTAATGACTCGCACAATGTTGTATTCTTCATTGTTTACTCGAAGCTCTCTAAATAAAACTGAAATGTATTCATAGTAAAACGTTATTTAGATACTAATTACGAACCTACTGCAACTGGACGAGACAAAGAATTCTCGTTAGTGGTACGATATCATTGTTAAACAGTGAACACCATTTTTAAAACCAAATTATTCTCGCATTTTAAAAGTTGCATCAAACAAAACCTTTACCGTAATGGAAACCATTAGTTAGCGAAATGGAAGATACAATGGTATGTTTATTGTGTTCTAGATGTAAAACATGGAAAACTGTATCAAACAATTCAACGTATCTCCCTTATATTTTTTAAACAATGCAGTAAAATAAACTCCTATAAAAGTGTACGTCAATACGTACATACGTGAGTAACATATAATATAACAGCTGATTTCACCCATCATCTGTAATACAAACCCAGCGTATATTATATTTTGGGTTAAATAAATATTGAGCTTGACTTTGTGAGAAGATGTACTTTGAAAATCTCACAACTAACAACTTATAAACTTTAGGGTTATGTTTAAACTTCAATCATTATAATTTCTTTTGAAATTTTTTTTTTAATATGAGTAACATATAATATGTATGCAAGATTCTTTAAGCAAGTCAAATTACAAAACAGAACTGGGTCTCGCAAGAAAATATTTATCTAAACAGTATTTTCACGTTTTGGAACAGTTTTATTTTCTGCGAACTTCCAACAGTTGATCGTGTATCATATCGACTTCAGTTTCCTCCCTTGTGGCAGCTGAATAACAAATTGAAGCTACATGTTTGGTATAGATCGCCAACCACTGTAACTTAACAGATTTTTATGGATGATTTTAAATGTGTATAGTAGCGTGTATACATTACGAACTCGGATGGCTGCGGCTCACTTAACTTTTCCTTTGGACTTTTTTAATTATGTGTAGCCTATTTGATTTAAAACCACTCCGTACAGGCTTTATTACTTCCATTTTTTCCTGTGTGGAAGTTGTTTTTTATTACCTTGTAAACGTATTGTGTTTATATTTGACATATTGAAATTGTAATTTTATAAAGCAGTAACAACGTAAATCTAATCGAATTACAAACTAACATAGCTAGCTATGAAATTTATTAAGGTCTACTATCGCCCAGTTTCTTTAGCCACATTACTTTCCTTGCCCGTTGTATATAATTTGCATATATAAAAACCAAAAATAAACAATTCCATTTACAAACGAGTATGTAATTGTTCAAAAGTTAGTCCTAGAGCCTAAATGGATAAATCTAATTGGGCAATATGGTTCTGTGGAGCCTCCTACTTTATGGCTGAAACTACCAAATCATTTTCTCCGATTAAGATAAAATTGATTCTCTACCGAAAAAATTCAAAAATATTGTTTTATTTTATATATTTTATAATAATGTTCCTCTTTATTTTCTGAACACAAAATATATAATTTTTCCTATTTTTTTAATTATTATTATTATTATTTACAATTATATATATATATATATATATAACAATATTTTATAATGTGTTAACATATATTTTTTGTAGACTTATTTTTTTTCGAATAAAACTTATGATAATATAATCAGCTGACTTCTAGCAGGACAGTAAAAAGGTGAACTAATTGTTTTGTGTTTATTTATAGTGCAACCGTGTTACTGGTTAAAATTGAAGTGAAATGGGAAGAATAAAAAAGCATAAATTAACTTTATCTAATAGAAATGTGAAAAATATTTTAGTTTGATGGAATAAAAACAATAGGCAAAATGTTGAACCTACTGTAAGTGGCATGCTAGAAAAACACATTCAATAATGCTTGTATTTGCAATCGTAAATTTTTTTATAACATTTGCTTGGTAAAAGTCAACAAAAAATAATTATTTATGGTATAAAAACATAGTTCTTACTAAGAAACATAAATAATTATGCTTTAAAACTGTTGCAAAACTTGGCAGTCTTTTGTCAAAAGTAAGGAATTTGTGCGATTTCAGGTATAGAACTTGATATAACTCCAGAATAAGAAGTACTGGACACTGTGCACTTTTGTGGCTATTCAATACATAATTATAAACATTTTCTTGTATTTTGAAGATATTACAATAAACATTTGTTTGTGAAAAAAATAAAAATATTACATAGAAAAATTATATTTCAGAAATATATTTGTTTAAATTTAACTAAAACAAGATAGGCCTATCTTTTAAATAAGTTAATATTTCAATTAATAAGGATTCTCATTACTTCCAGTAACGAACCTCCTGTTTAACTGGTAATGAACGTTTATTTTAACTCGTCAAAATGTATGCCGAGAAAAAATGGCTTTCTAATGAAATAAAATATTTGTATGGCGAAAAAGAACGGATAAACTAAATTTTATATAAAACTCATTTGGAATTGGCCAACACAGTACATATTATTGAATTACATGCATTACTTTATAAAATAGAAAACTTAATTAAGCCAATGATTATTAAAAAGAAGAATTTAATAGATAAAAAATTTAATAGACTCTTAACTATCAAAACACAGGAGCTGGGCAATCGTACTTGTGCACACAAATTCCATCCGCGAATTGTCAACTGTACAAATATTGATTTTAGTGATAAAGAAACCGCATTGTTGAATAAAGGCCTCAAACATAACCTATGTCCAATAAAGGATAACATAAAACATAACATAATTAACATCGAAGCCGCTGTCCAATGTTTACCAATAGACAAGCAAAATATCACTCGATGTTTAATCAGTAATAAAGTACAGTCCACCGTCTTAAAGAAACTTGGAGATAACCCTAACCACAAGTCGGACACTATTACAGCCAAGAAAATTCAAAATAAACTTCAGGATTGTAACTCATTAATTACAAAAGCAGATAAGGGTAATGCCTTAGTTATAATAAATAAAGATGAATACATCCTAAAAACATTAGATTTTTTAAACAAAAATAAAATTACAGAAATACCTAAGGATTACCCACAAGTTTAACAATAACATAAAATCTGCAATAAATTTAAGTAAACATCTCCTTACAGAAGAAGGAGAACTAATAAAATGATCAAACCAAATATCCCAAACCTCAGAGCACTACCAAAAATACATAAAACAGGACACCCAATTAAACCCCTCGTTAACTTCATGAATGCTCCTTCATACAGAATTTCTAAAACATTAGATAGAATAATAAGAAAGAACATAACATTCAATGAGAGTTACAGCATCAAAAACAACTTAGATTTGGTAAACAGAATAAAGAACGTTAATACAACCAACAATACTACATTGGCATCATTTGATAACACCAACATGTACGCGAACATCCCCATAAATGAAACAATATCAATATTAGAAAACAATTTACGTACTAACAAAAAGTTAAACAGCGAATCAATTGATGAACTAATCCATCTAGTTAACGTCTGTTTAACCCAGAACTATTTTGCTTTCAACGAAAAATTTTATATCCAACAACATGGTTTGGCAATGGGTTCGCCACTTTCCGGCATAATGGCCGAAATATTCTTAAATAACATCGAAACCACATATATCATGACACCAGCCAACAAATACTTCAATAAAATACAGTACTATTACAGATATGTGGACGATATAATATGTTTGTTTAACGGCACAGTAAGACAAATAAACTTAATGATGAATTATCTTAACTCAATACATTCCAACTTGCAATTTACTCATGAGATCGAATCTGACCTGGGCTTAAACTTTTTAGACCTCAACATAATGAAATCACAAGGGCACAAATTCAAGATATACAGGAAGCCTAGCCAAACCAATCACACTATCCACGCCACTTCTAATCATCCCATAACCCACAAACTTGCCGCATATAACAGCTTCATAAATAGATTACTCAACATTCCCAAGGAAATTGAAGACTATAACCAAGAAATTAAAACAATTAAATTTATAGCTGTATCCAATGGTTACGAAGAACGCACAATAGACAAACTTATCAACAAACAGACCAAAAAACGAATGCAGCGAAAATTGAACATTCCAGACCAACCTAAAGAAAAATATGTAACCTTAGAATACAATAAAACTTTGGAACACTCAATAAAGAACATATTCCGTAAACAAGGATACAGTGTCGCATATAGAACTTCCAACAACATTGGACAAATTCTGAAGCCATCAAAAACAAAAACCTATGACAAATTCGATGGCAACGGAATATATAAAATCAAATGTGACGATTGCCCAAAAATATATATAGGGCAGACTGGACGTTCATTTCGCACGCGTTTTAAGGAACACCTTCCCTCATCCAGATTAAATCAAATACAACATTCCAAGTTCGCCGAGCATTTAATTGATTATAACCAATTTAGAATCAAATTTAGAAATTTTACAACAATGCAAAAAGGGACCAATAATGAATGCCATAGAAGAATATGAAATATACAAACAGCAAAAAAACCGATTCTCATATTTTATTAAACAGCAAATCCCTATTCCAATCTCACACACTATTCGACATACTACAGCACTTTGAAAATAATACAGTTAATACCAGGAAGCATCTTACCGGCCACCAGCGCTTATCAGTTACGGCAATTTAAGTCCCTATATCGTCCAACAGTACAAGTTTAAACTCAACGCAAGTAGCACGTGCTAATTAGTTCCACACCGTCGACGTTATATGTTAATTTATATGTGTTCAATGTACATTGTAGTGTCTTTTATATATATGTGTAGTGATTTTATTTAATGTTTTAACAACGTTCCGAGTGCGCGAACCGCAACATTTGAAAATGACTGATAAATAGTTGAAACGGCCGTCATGATATAAGATTGACGAAAAACCAAGGATTGTACGACAGCTTCCAAGAAAAGGTAATTATCGTTTAAAAACAATCCAGTTTAGGCTACCACATACAAAATATGGAAAATAAAGTAGGTAGTTTAACTAAAGGGAAAGCCCTTCTCCTGAATTTCGATTTGGGCACCGCAATTTGAGTACCAAACCCCTTAGCTTGCCCATATCACACTTCTCTCACGGTACGATAACTAACTGTGATATGTGAAATTTCACATTTTTGTTGGTTAACACTTTAACAGACATGTAATATCGGATCACAGGATCGGAATTTTGTAAGCTACGCCAGCACCAAAGACAATAAATTAACCTACTTAATTTCTCGCCGGAGTGTTTTATTGGTATTATTTAGTCTGTTATTTGTAAATGGAAGTAAAGTTTAGAAATTTCCTTAGATAATCGCGTTTCTTTGATTTTTGTTAAAATTTTGACTAGTTGACATAATGGAAGACCTTCATGGAAGTCTTATTTGTAGTTATTCAAGCCTGACATTAAGATTCGAAAATTGCAATACGTAAACACTTACACAGCATAAATACCAGTAATTAGTTTATTGTTATAACACTATATCATTAATGTTTACAAACCAGAGAACGGTGGTAAATTTCTATCTTTGTAAGTTGGTATTTTTATATTATGAATACGGAGTTTGACTGTTTAACTTTTCTTCCATAGTAAATAAAACACTTATTAAGTCAATACAAAATCTATTAGCTAGAAATGTGGGCTATTCCTTCAAATGTAATAAATTTTAATTAGAGTTAAAATACAAGGTGAATTCAACAAATGTCATGATTTGATTTTAAAAACGAGTAGAAATCACGAAAAAGCATTCGTTAACACAACTGACATTCTGAGGCTGCTTACAGTTCTTATTTGCCGATTAATAGACAAATCGGCAGACAACAACCACCCTTTGTTGGCCCGTCAAGGGTATTTCACAGTTATTGACGATTATATTTCACTGATATTGAAAAGTAACAGTATCATTTTTCACAGATACTACTATTGCACAGATAACCATCTCTATATTATCTCTACGCCAAAAGTAGGAGGTTATAGGCAGTGTTTGTTTTAACGTGTTAACAGCTTTTATCAAACCCTCCATAATTCAAAGGCTCAACATATCGAATAAATGTCTCTTCCCATTTACGTTCGATATACCGAAGTTTCAATGTAATTATCTCCTGAAGTTATTTGCTTTAAATAAATAAAAGATCTTTTTATGCAATCGGGTTATTGATTAGTGTAATATAATTATCTAATTATTTTACATATTTTAATTAGTTGTAATCAATTTAATTTATATTTAATTACAATTACTCAAACCAATGTTACTTAACAATACATTGTACTTCTGCTTTTTTTAAATTTGTTTTTTCTTTTTCTTTTGTGTGTGTTTTGTTTGTATGTATTTTTCTGTGTCTTTGTTCAATTTCTATTTCTATTATTTTATATGTCTAACTGTGAATTATTATATTACTATTTTGTTTGATTGTATGTATTGATAGTGATTGGTGGTAACCACACACAGCCACAGTGTCACCGCAGAACTGATTTTACCATTCAAGAATTACAAATTTATTATTATTGTTACTGTTATTATTATTACTATTTTGTTTGATTGTATGTATTGATAGTGATTTGTGGTAACCACACACAGCCACAGTGTCACCGCAGAACTAATTTTACCATTCAAGAATTACAAATTTATTTTAAGACCAATCACATGTAACTGTAATTGGTATAACTTCCCAATCATTAAATGTGAAATTTCAGGCAAGATGTGGAAATAAATATTATTAATATTATATGTATAAATATATTTATACCTATTTCTGATTACAGATGTCTTTGGATGAAGCTACCGAGTCCTGGGGAATAAAAGTGGAAAGAGTTGAAATGTAAGTGATCGTAAAATGGCCATGTGGAATGTATGTTACTATAATATATTAAGTTATTGAATGCAAGTTTTCTTACTAAGTAGACCAATAAATATACTAATTAGCAAAAGCCTACGAGTTCTAGTGGGTGGCGCGCAGCAAGATTATTATTTTTCGAAACCATTAAAGACAAATTGTAAATATAAGGACAACAGGATATTGACAACTAATATTGATTGAAGGAAGACAAATTCCTTATTGATTACTTTTCTAGTCTTAAACTACTTAGTCAGTTTGACAGTGTTAGCAAATTGATTTACTAAAACACCTTCTAATATTGCTTTATCAACTGTTACAGCAAGGATGTAAGGTTGCCGGTACAGTTGCAACGTGCTATGGCGGCAGAGGCCGAGGCTGCGAGAGAAGCTAAGGCTAAGGTAAGGAGTGTACGATATAAACCAACACATCTGCAACTGTCCTGCTGGTAAAATAAGACAAATCAAGTGCATTCACTTTCACAAGTATAATGTTGTTATATGTTATACATATATGTTATAAGTATACACTTTCTTTCTATGTTGTTATAATGACTTTCTGTCTACTCAAACTGATTTACTTTCTCATTATAATGCTTTTCTGTTTGGGTTTAATGATTTCATATCGAGTCTAGGAAAGATTTAATAGTACATTAAACTAATTAACAGTAATGATTTTTTAAAGAATAACCATAATCACAAAATACATTAAATTATAACCTTTGGCATCAAATATCACTAAGTACTTACAGTTTGTCCTGGCTGTGCCTTATTAGCGTTTCCATTGTAAGTTACAGATGCTTATTATAATAAAGAAAAATGTACGATAACTGTCCCTTTAACCCTCCAAGTGGCATGGTTAAAGCTAAAATTGAAAAGCCTGTTTTTAGTGTTTCACAAGCATATTTTTAAAAATTCCCCAAAAATAGTAAATCAACCCCAATCCAAAAGTGTTCCATAGCTTTTTTGTAGAAGAAACTTCAAAGAATTCAAATATGCCACTAAAAATTTGTTTCTTTTGAAATTGTAAAAGTTATTAGCTTAGAAAGCAAAAAATGTTTAGTAATGTAAGGAAAAAAACAACTTTATGCCTACATAAAAAATAGTAAAACATTTTTGTAATTTTTTTCAAAATACACAAAAGTTTTATAATTAAGTTCTAAATAGAAATATGTAAAAATATATTTCAATTTCACAATTTTTTAGTTCAAAATAACACTTTGAATGTTTTTACTACATAACCTGCAAATCAGACTAAGTTCAAAGTGACTATTCCTAAACATTTTTTACTTCAAACAATGTTTTTTTTATATACCAAAAATTCGAGAGTGAAATGTAGAATCGAATAGTATTCTACCCAGTTTCAAATAACTTTACATTTTGTAATGAAAAATCAAAATATCAAAGCGGCAATTTAACCTAAAACCTTATTTCTAGGCTATGTTATTTCTTAACTTACCGTTTTATTAGAACACTGTTATAAGCCTAATTTCACTCAAACAAAATCTACACTTATTTATTTATAACTAAAACACCATATAGCACTATTTTATAAACTATAAACACTTTCAATTCACTAAAATATCAAGATGAATAAAACTTACAGTGAACGCTTTGAGATCAGAGTGTGCAATGGTTATTAGGTTACAGACCGCTTCATTTACATTATGTCTGTGCCAACTAAATTTCACCTAAATTATTTGAACTGAACATAGAATAAACGTTGGAATTTTCTTTTTAAAACGGTATATTAAACATCTTATGAATAAATCGATTTCTGATAGTAAAAATCGATTTACAAAATGCTTCCTTATTGGCCCAATCTTGGACCAATAACAAGCCTTTATTCTAAATTCTAGATCTAATAACCTAATGTAGTCACAGATGATTTAAAAATACCACTTGAAAGATAAAAGTCTAATGAATCCAATGCTATGATGATCTTTGTGACAATTGACAACTGTGAGGAGTTGCAGACCGTTGAAAATGATGAAGTTTTACGTTCTTAACATCGCGATGTCGCACGGAAAACAGCTGTTTGACATTCTACAATTTTGAAACGATGATTACGTATGTAAATATACGTTTTACGAAAAAGTTTGAAATACAAAAATTTAAGTTTAATTCATTTTCTTTCCAACGGTGCCGGTTTTATTGCGATCGGTTAATTAATTGCCAACATTTCTGTTTTACTATATATTTAACGAGTTAGCTTGTATAAGTCATAAAATGCACACAAGTAGAGGTTACCCCAGTTGGGCACCGGAAGAGGTGGTGACACTTGTATGATTCAAAATGTTTAGGAAACGTTAGATTTGAGTTACGTAACCAAAATAAGCCTATTTTTATGTTAACCACACATTTTTAACAAATTTTGTTCGTTAACGCCCGAATTTTACCTATTTCTTAGGTTAACCACCAAAGTTTTACTCTACTTTAAGGTTGGGTTAGGGGTGGTGTCAAGAGTCACTTTACCATTCCCACCACTTCCGATGCCCAAGTGGGGTAACCTCTACTCACACAAAATAAATTTTCTTAATGTCGATTCGAACATTTCCGCCACGGGACGGTACCAATGTTTTCCGTGTCAATGGCATTTTTCACTGACTTTCACATAGTTCCATCAGGGCTCATGCTCAATATAAGTTGTCATAACCTTTCAGTTTTAAAATGAAAACAGTGATATTTCTTTGTTTTTGGTATATTGTGAATTTCAGCATAGAACATCTTGCTGCAGTAGCACTGCTCTTATTCGAGGAAGAGAATAATAAAGAAAAGACAATGGGTTCTTTCAATGTGGAAACTTCGGGAAATGGGCAGAGATTAGTAGACGACAAAAGTAAAATGTATGAATATTTTCGAAGAGCCAAAACGCGTTTAGTGATTTGCTATGGAAAGTTGATTAGTTGATTAAAAAACTGTCTAGAGACGAGCTATTTCGCATATAGAAAATACCGAGAAATCTATCGAAATACAAGAAATTGATTCTATTTTTATTATTTTTATTTTGTGATATATCATGTCTCGTATTGGTTCAGTTGTTTGGCTTTTAAATGTTTTTAAGTTTGATTAATAATATTCAAAAATCTCATTACAAAATTAATATCTGACAAATTTAAAATTCCAAAAAACACGACAAACAAAATGCCAAAAAATTCAAACACAGCGAAAAATACTAAAAATATATTTATATTGTTATACTACTGACATTTGTTATATTCTTTGGAATTTGGTATCCCTGGCATGCTCAGTCAAACCAACAAGGCATCAGTGATAAGTGAAAATTATCAGTGACGACGGATTTGTCACCGACTCCTGAAGGGTACTGAGAACTTTATTCCCCTTCGTCGGACGTGTTTGAATACACCGCGTTGTTTCCCATTTGTTTACTTGACATAACATCATACTGCTTTTGGTACACTAACGTTGTAGGTAATGCGCTGAAGTCGCTGTCACGTCCATCGATGTATAAACACACTGGATCGCTTGCTGCGTGTATTGAATACGGTCCGGCCAGCCTAGCCGCTTCCCCCACCACTGTTGGGACAGCAACAACACGTGAAGCATTCAAAGCTAATGCAACGTCCACAAATGTTTTAATTTATTTTGCTCAGCTTCAACAACGGCACCAAACATTATTTGTAAAATAATCATTTTAATTTCTAAACAATATTTAATAATTGTTATACAGTATGTAACACTTATTTTTGTAGTAAACTAGTGGACCCAGCAATGCTTCGCTATTGCTTGATTTAAATTAAAGGTTATTAAAGTTATTCCATTGTATTACATCGACTTAAGTGATCGAATTATTGCAAAATGGTTTCTATGCCACAAGAATATACTACACAAATTTAGATCTATAGTTTGTAAACCTTTATAGATAATACAGTAAACCTTTTGTTTGTTTTTACCTAATCTAAAAAAACTGATAGTTGTGATGAATTGTAAAAAAACCTGATTCTAAATTAGCCCAATTGGTTGGAAATAAACGTGTTTTGGTTCATTGTAGGCCTAACCTAAAATTATGTTCAGTTTTTGATGGAAATCAGTTGTTTTATATATAATATGTAACAACCAATGTTTGAATTGAATTAAAATATAGTACCGTAAGCATTTTTAGTTGATTTTTGTTTTTATTTACTTTAAGTTGGTCAATCTAACCTATAAAAAAAATACACATTGAAAAAATAATACACTGATTACAAATTTGCTAGTAAAGTTGCTATGGTAGCCTAATGAATGTAAACAAACATGTGTTACTAAGCATTTTATACGAACAGCTGATTTTGTGCGCTATGGTCTTGAGTCCATACAAAAGAGGCTGTTTAGTTTTTTCTAAATTTGAAACTTTTTCGGAAAACTTTTCAAATTGTTCTTTATATGAAAATCTAGTTCGGACTATTATGAACATTTTAAAACAAAAAAATAGCCAAATTGGTCCAGCCGTTCTCAAGTGATGCGCTTACAAAGGAACAGCAATTCATTTTTATTATATAGATTAACAGTTTGTGTTTAAACTATTATTATTGTTGTTGGATAAGGATAAGGAAAAGTTTAGGGAAAAATAAACTGAACCAAAACCATAATGAAAAACATGATCTATATTAGCATTTTAAACTGCATTTTATTTTCATAAAAGTAGGGATACCTATACATTACACTTTAAACATTGTTAAATAAAACAAGTTTAGTAAGTTTTTGACGCACTCCAAGCTTTGTAAATGTAGCTCGCGATGTTTTGAAATGTTCAAAATTCTGTTAATATGTATAATAATTTTATTTACTACAAGGGACTCAGCCCCTGATCGCTTCGCTCGCCAAACCCTGCGGTGCCATATGGTGATGCCAATGCAAACTACAAAATCTCTATTTATGTTCATAATTTTAAGATTTTTTCCATTTTTCATTTTAACCCCTTAAAAAAATAAAATTGGCGGCCGGACCAGTTCTCTCAGTGTAAGCTTTTTTCCAAAGCCAGTTTGTGGCTTAACTGTAAGTCGAATTTAAACTAATATTTTGCGGGTAGCAAATTAGATTTTCAATAAAATTGTATTCTTGATTTTTTCCGTATTTCAAACGGTATGCTCACAAAATGACCATTAACTTCAAATTTGTAAAAAAATCGTCCAAGTTTTTGTATTTCAACCATTTATTCAACACGTTTATTCTAAACCAATTCAAAAGTGTTCCATAGTTTTTTTGTAGATACAAGTTCAAAGAATTCCTATATTATGCCAGTTTTTCCCGTAAAAAAAAATGATTGAAGTAAAATTAACAAAGTTATTAGCTCAAGAAATAAGCATGTTTAGTAACGAAAGGAAAAAGTTCAACTTTGGGCCTACATAAAAAGTAGTAAACATTTTTTGTAATTTTTTTCATAAATGTAAAAAAGTTTCGTAATTTAGTTCTAAAATAGAACTGTATAAAAATATTGATCAATTTCAAATTTCTTATTTTGAAAACACCAGTTTTTATGTTCCTACTACAAGACTGCTAACAAAACTAGGCCTGTTTTGAATAGTAATTATTTAGGAATACTATATCCTCTGCCCAAAAATGACATATTATTATAAAAAAGTGTAGAGGATAAATCAAAGGATTGAACTGTATACAACAACAACAACGTGTATCACTGTCCATCTATCACGCTGCCCACCGCGGGTCTAGCCCACCAGTGGAGGGGGAAGCTCCACGCCGGCCGGCTCGTTTCTCGAACCTTTCAGACTACTCAGCGCGCAATCCAGTGTGTTTATACATCGATGGTCACGTCACATAAATGTGTGAATCGACCTTTAAACACTGACTATCCCATTTAAAATATTTGGTTGCATACAGAGTGTTCATAAAGTCCCTTTAACCAATTTTAAGAGAAACAGAATGGCGCAATCTGGATGTTTTTTAAATCATCTCTTATAAATGTTACTAAAATGCTATCCTGTCTTGGTAAGAGTTTTAGATCTTATTTCATTTTTTTAAATTTAGTCATAAAAACATTGACGAAATATTTTTTTTTAAATAGTACCCTCAACAACCTACTTATTGAATATGAAGTTAAAACTTCTTTCGGCACGTTGGGTAGCTATGTTGAAAGTTTTTGGCTGGGTATACAACTCCAGCTTAGCGTCACGACACGCTGTAGGCCTACTATATACTGTGCTGTACTCACGAGTATGGGCCTGGAAAGAACGCAACCCGCACGGCACAGTGCATTGGTTTTGCCCTGTCACTTATTTTAAATGCATTTCTAAAAATATCGGTCTGCATCTCTTCTCTTGAAAACACGGAAGTTCTCTTTATTAAAACATAGTAAGTGTTTTTAGCAATAGTATTGAAGGATGTTACCAAGGGGATCCACTAGGATTTAAAACTTAGCATTTCTGAGAAATCAGAGGGTTGATAGTTCCGCAAAACATATTAGTGACATGGCTAGTACAGCCCTGGCCAACGGCACTAGCGCCTGTAAATCTCAGTTTCACACTCGTGAGTACTACACAGTATGTTCGGTGTATCTCAACTGACGCGAAGCAGAAGAGAGAAATTTTCGTCCGTACCACGTAGATAAGCATGTAAATAATATCTATGGATATATTATACAATTTGTTATGTACGAATATAACCTGATTTACATTTAGAGGTTAGAGCGTTGTCAGATATATGTATATTAACAGGTAAATGTGTACAACTATTATAAGTATTATAAAACTGTATGTTAATAAAACTATTTGTTCAAATATTTTATTTATATACGTTAATTATTTAGAAGTTATTAATATTACAATTAAAAAATTAATAATCGAATATGTTTATATATTATACGAAGATGTATTCTTTAAATGCGAAAAATGAATGTATTGATAAAATGTTGTATTTTTATTCACTTTATGTATTAACTTCTGTCGGCCAGTCCTGTTCGGACTGCCTATGTTTTATTTCCTCATATTAACAAATTAATAATCTGCTTTGATGTTAAGATAAAAATATCACTATCCAGAACTTTTCCATTACTTTAAAACGAAGTAAGATACTAAGCTCTAGTTTGCGCCATTCTGTTTCTCTTTTAATAAACTGTTCAATGGTGTATTACATGACCTGCCTTACATTTAAAATTATTAATCCCCTACCGCCCTCAAGCCCCCAAAATCATAGAAAGTCAGATATGTCCAAATATTTCCTGTTATGCAATACAAGATATATACAAAGTTTTGTTAAATTATTTTCAGTAACAAAAATAATAAAGGGGTTTAAAGGGACTTTATGAACATTTTGTATACCTCATATAACAAACAAATACAATACTTATCATAGCAGTAAAGTTGTAACGAAAAAGTTGGAAGTAAAATTGCAAACAAACAGACAAAATTAATAAAATGAAATTAGCGACATTACAGTTTTTACAATTAACTAAATATAAAACTCTAAATAAAACTTAGTTTAAAACTCTTAGCATTAAATTAATAATTTAACATATTTCATAATTATTATCGAATTTGTCACAGTAGAAGTATTTATTTTGTATAGAATAAATTAGTGCAACTTGTTTACCTTGATCTTACTCTGTGTGCAGGTAATAGCAGCCGAAGGAGAACAGAAAGCTTCGCGAGCGCTCAAGGAGGCTTCGGACGTGATTGGGAACTCACCAGCTGCTCTGCAACTTCGCTATCTTCAGGTAAGTTTATCTATGTTCTTTCCAAGAATATATTCACTTCTTCAATAGTAAATGCATTTACTAACCAAACGATAAGTATGTTATTAACAGTGTTAAGTTAAGGGCAAATTTTACATCAGATATGAATGAAGTCATTTGAAAAAAAATAAGGAAAAAGACAACGATGACTGTGTTATCAGATAATTTTCCATAAAGTTGCAAGGTTACTCTATTCAATGAGTACCATGATCAAAATCTCGTAATCTCATTATTAAGAATTTTGAAATTCCACAAAATATTTATAACCGCTCTCACCTAAAAACAGTTTATAAATTGGAGTATTAAATGCAATCAAATGATATTTTTATTTTAAAAATGTTATGCTGCAAAAAATAAAAGAGCCTGTCACTGGCACAGGCTGAAGAAGTGTAAACTTCTTACTAGCATTTAACTGAAATACTTTTCCAACCTCTCTCTGCTTTGATTATATATATATCAGTGATCTCTCTTCTTACAATGTTAAGGCTCGGCAGGAGTGAAAAATATTTCTGAGTCGCTCTCCAAGTGGCAGAGCTGTAGTATTGAGTTTGTAAACGTTTCAATCTTCCGCTAGCAAATTCATAAAGGCGGAAACTAGAGGGTTACGTCTGACTGTGACAATGTATGTTGTTATTAAACACAGCTTTCTCTCATACATTCAAAATTAACGATATGATTTTTCTAGTACTCTCCGCGAACAACAAGTTGATGTTATAACCATCGAGCAGGAACACAAATTCGGCGAATACATGTTTCCAAAACAAAGTAGATTTTTCATAATAAATTATCCAAATTTCTGAAAAGTAATTAAACTTCGAATGGGGGAGAGATTTTTAAATTTTCACATTTGCTTTGTTTAATAAAAAAAATTCGCAAACTTTGATTTTAAGTTAAGTCAAAGAACAAATTTAGCTAAAAACAAATTTAAAAACTACATTACTGACTGTCCTAACCTTTAAAATTACATATTCAGAATAATTTTCTGATCATTATTACTCCAGTAATCTTGTTACACGTTTAACATTGCTCTTATGGGAGTTGAAATCCAAGATGTTGACTGGGTCTGCCTAGCCAAGTTGTTGTCTCAATAATACATATGAACTGTTTGCCTGTCTGATATCATATTCATTTATTGTTGAAAATAGAAAACATTATATTACAATTACATGGAATATTATTAAAACCAATAATATTATTTTCAAACATTATATACATTATTGTAATGGTTTATTATGTTAATCCATATCTTCTTCAATGTTATCACATTCCAAGACAGAAACAATGGGCTTGTGGTAACTAAAATGAGATGAACAATCTTGATTGTAAAATTATCCAAGAATCTTGAGAAGACCTCGTCAAGTGTAGTTGCATATTTCATTGTGTTCTCATTCGGATTAATTGATGTAGTTTAGTATAATTTGTTTAGAGAGAGAACGAGAGAGAGATAGTATGTATTCATAAACGCTCACACTTTCTGGCATACATTGAGAGAGCGAGAGAAAAAGAGATCGAATATTTGGAGAGTATGCTTTGGAAAGTATAGTTTAATGGAGAAGGTTCCCTAAATTGAAGGAAGAAAGGAGAGAGAGAGAGAGGATAAAATCGGAATTAACCGAGAAGTGTTAAACAACGAGACGTTTCGCTCGTCATCAGTTCATTAATGTCAGAAATTTTTCATTCTTTCTCTGCTTCTGCGAGACATGCCAAAAGATGCTTACGCTTCAATACTACAGTACCTAAGAAATTTTTGGAAATGACTATGAAGAGCTGGTTTAGGCACGTATTTTGCCATCGATACTGTAAACATTAATGACTTTATTGGCTTAGTTTTTTATATATGAAGTTCTAAACATGGTTAATACACCTGGTTTATACCTGTAGCGAGTCAATATCTTTAATATGTTTTAAGCTCGGTTTACACTGTATAGCTGGAAAGCTACATATAGCCAGATTATGTAGCTAACTGTTTTATAGCTCATTATGAAGCTAAGCTACATAGCTCTCCTACATTCTGGATTTTTTTCCTAGTTTATATAGCAGCTAATAAATAATTATGTAGCAGTTTACACTTCAGTTCACCTCAAAATTTCGAGGCCCTCTGCGACTGTAATACCAGATACAAAAAGAAGAAGACGGAGATATTGGGTGAAACAATCCCTTGTATCTAGAAATAATTTCAGTGGTAGTGATGTATTAAAAGATTTACTGCCAGATGATGCAATGGAAAATCCGTCTTTGAAATTCATTGTAATGGAAGTTTCAAAAATTTATTGAGAATGACCAGCAGTGATTTTGAGCATTTACGTAGTGTTGTTGGAAAAACAATTTAAAGAAAGACACAACTTTTAGAGACGCTATTCCTGCCAGTGAAAAACTTGTTCTAAGTTTCCAGTTTTGCTGAGTTTTCGTGATCTACACTTATACTTCATAAAATGGAGAATGTTGTAAAAAGGCCATTTTGCCTTTGATCACTATCTGTTCCAGAACCATTTTTATATATCTTGGAGTTCCTCTGGTATTAACCATTTAGGCAGCGCATCTTCTTTTCGACTTCATCTCTGTCCACCTTCGTTGCTAGGGCAATCATCATTTCAAACGTCTTGTTTCTTGTTTCTCATTTTATACTCAACCCTGCCCCTCCCATAACACAAGATGCTCTCTTAAAAGATCTATGAGTTTAGAAACATTCCTTTATTCCACTCAAATGCACTTAATTAAATATGTTTTCCATCATTCAGCACAAACGAAGGCCGCGGTAAAAACTAAATTTAGAAAGTACGCAAAACAATTATTCTGAATAGTAAACTAAAATGTAAAACAAATCAAAATTTAACTAGGTAAACCGACATAAATAAAATGAAATGGAGGGGAGCTACATGTAGCTATGCCACAGACAAATTGCGCTTCTAACAGAGCTATATAGCTGGGCAGACGTTTTCTTTTATGTTTATAGATAATCACGGATAACTCATTTTCAGCTTTATAGCACTAAATATCTGTATATAGCTGGTTCTTTCTGACATTTTTAATAAATTTTTAACACTGTTATTTAGTTCTCCATCTATGTAGTGGAAAGCCACCTTAAAAATAGTAGAGCCAGAAGAAGCGTTTTCACAGAAACATTTCCCAACAAAACGGATATTTTTTAATTTCAGTTGAGAATAAAATTTAAATAATAATGTTGAATGAAGTTTTTTGTTTGTAATATAAAAATGTTGTACAGGATGATTCAATAAAAACTTTACAACTTCAAAAGCATTAAAATACTATCGTGACAACTTTCAGCAAGTCATCGTTCAACAAAATGATCAGGTAAAGATGGTACGAAATTGCGAACTTTAACCTAAAAAGAAACTATTGAAGTCAAATCTGGAGAGCGAGGTGGCCGTGCTTTGAACCTGTATGACCAATCCACCAGGAATCGAGTACCAAGAAATTATCCGATTTATAGACGGGATATTCTAGTGCCCCCTTTTACTGGTAGTAAAGGCGTCCATCCAAGTATCTTGTCAAGATTTAAGGATGATTTCTGGAAGAACAGTAGGGCACGAAACACATTGACCTTAGTGCTATCAGGAATATTCTAAAAAATTTCTTGGGAATTTGGCTACCCCATATTCGGCACTTATGGAGGTTCACCTTACCACTGATGGGAAATGTTGACTCGTCGTTGAAAATGCCATTATCCAAGAATGTGTCGCCTGTATTTTTATTCAACTTAACACACAAAACTGCTAGCGAGCGACTTTGTCTATACTGTGCTGTTGAACTATGGAAGTGCAACCGTTTAAGTAATACTCGCCAAACAGCTGTTGCCTCATGTGACGCACAAGTTGAATTTTTAGAAGTATTAGTACAGCTTTCACCGAGTTTCTCCAACAGATTCAGGGCTACCTGTTCATTTTGTATGCTGCAAAGAACAACCCATCTCAACGAATATTTTAGTGCCAAGAGTAATTATTGGTGAGAGGTGCTGGTGCCCGAATTCTATAATAACAACCTACTTGATTCTAACTTGATCTGCATAGCTAACAAATAAGACTTAACTGACTTTCAGTTGTCTCAATAAATTTGTATAAATATACTTCTCAAGTTTTGAAGTCTTTATTAAATCCCCCTGTATTGTGTATAGGAACTAAAATGTATGATTTGGTATACATATAGTCATAGTATGAGTGTTGCTTATTTTATTTTGTTTTAATTTTATTTACTCCATATATATATAATCGAAATACCACTCACTCCCTCACTCATCACGAAATCTCAAAAACCACCGAACGGATTGGAATGAAATTTGGTATTTAGCTTTCTCTAGGGCCTTAGGTTCTCGCTAAGAAAGGTTTTCAAAAAATTCTAAATTTTAGGGGGGTTTGGGGGTGTCAAAGTTACTAAAAATCCCCATATTTAACTTTGATTTGTCTCTCCGTGCAAAGTCGGATCGGGCCAGCTAGTTCTTTTTATAGTTTACATGGGCCAGTACATAATCCACACAACTTGGAGAAACATAAAGCTCCTAAGCCTTATTGCTTGTTTATGGGTTTTATTATTATATTTCTCACAAATGGTAAAACAGGTTTAAAAAAGCTGGAACAAATAAATAAAATTAATAACACTTAATCCCTTTACTTGAAGCAAAATTGAATGAACACAAACCTTTTTGGCCATTTACTAAAACTATACACGTAACCTATATAGTCCATTCGTTTCCGGGTGGCACCTAAGAGATTATGCGACCCTTACACACACAAGCACACCCCTGTTTGTATATGCAGTTGCCCTCGTCCGTCCCACGTGGCAGGTAAACTCATGCACTGAGCCCTCAGTGTAATTGCTACTTCTCTAAAATATACAACTTAATTACCGACATCAGTATACTGTATTTGTAAACTTCGTCCAATTCCAAGAAATGTGACACCAAACTCGGTATGATTATGATAATATATTTTTCTAATACAAATCGCGTAAAAGCACATAGGCAAGCGTTAAAAAAAACCACTGTCTCAAAATTCACACAGAATCAGCTAAAATACTTAAGGATGTAACATTTGCTGCAGGTAACCATATTATTGCAACAGCGAAGCATTGTAATGTCAGCTAGTAGTATATATAGACAAGTAAGCGCTTGGAGAGTGAATAGACGATACATAATATATAATAATATGTTATGTTATTATAATATTACAATTATTATATAATAATTATAATTATTATTATAATAATTATCCCTAACATATTGAATTATTCTTAGAATTCTATGTAAAGTGCATACACTAATACCTCACTCAAAATCATTCGTCACTAAATAAATACTGCTTACATTATAATGATCGCCTATTTTTCGCATACTTATTATAATTATAGTATTATTACATAATAATAATATAATTATAATAATATTATAATATTATAATTATTACTTGTGTAATTTGTTGACCTTTATTCTCCTCTAATATTAATTCTGATAATAATACAAATCGGTCTGGTTGTATCACTTCCAACGTGTGGTCTTAAGCACACCCAATGTTTTTTTTTTATTTATTTAATGATTAAACCAACTAAACAGGGTGATTCGCACAATGTTCCGAGCACTTACTGAGCTGATTCCACTATAATGAAAAAAGTTCATTTATAAACATAGGTCCGGAAATGTTTTCTTTTTTTTTCAAAGTTACAGCCTGTGATTCAACCTGACCTTAATCCCTTGATTTCTGTATGTGTTGAAATCTCAGACAATGCATTGAGAGTATTCGGGAAATGCCTGGAGTATCCCAAAAAGTGAGGAAATCTATGAAGAGGAGCTTAGATGCATGGGGCGTAACAGTTTATAAATAGCACTGCTAGTTAATTGATTGCTAATAAATTGTACTATTGTTGTTTCTGTATTGTTGTAGACAATACTAGGAAATTATGTTTTTCGTTTTGAGATAATAGCTAGGTTATACTTTGAGCTACGGGCAAAATAAAAAAACCATTTTGTTTGTCATTAAACAATTCACTTTTCTTAAAATCTTTTTGTAAAGTTGACAGTTTTAGAGATATTTGACATTAAATTTTAAATGGCCGCCATTTTTAAAATATGCAAAAGAACTGGTTATGTAACAAATATGTACACCAAATTTAATTTGCTATTCCTAAAGATATTAAGTGTTTAGTAAAGACAACAAAAAGGCGGATAATAAAAACTAAGCATTTCCGGACCTACGTTTATATGAACTTTTCGTTATTTTGCTAGTGCAATCAGCTGAGAAAATGCTCGGAATATTATGCGAATTACCATGTATAACTATAAAAGTTGTATTCTAACTCTGTTACAGACTCTGAACACGATCTCCGCAGAGAAGAACTCTACCATAATATTTCCACTACCCATAGATATGGTTACATACTTCATGAAGGCGAAACAAGCTCCCTCTACTTCATAGTGCCAGCAGCAGCCGTCGAACAACCCTGAACACAGCAACCGACAAGTACTCAAATACTACCACATGGGGCTTTGGTTACTTGCTTTAAACGCAACTCTTCGACCTTGTTGTAGGACGGCTTTCCAATCGTACCCGCCAAGACTTTCCTCTGGATGGTAACTCCTTCTGAACAACAGTCAGAAGAACGGCCATTACTAAAAACAAAATATTCTGCTTTACAATTTTACCATTTTACCATAATTTATTGAATGTTACACGATGCAACAACGTTTTATAAAGGTCCTCATTATTGCACCCTCTCTCCGCTCAGTAAGTGCTGCCACTAAATATGAAACAGTTTCTTACACTGTCTCTACAAAAACCCTAGTATAAGTCACTAGGGACAATCTATGTGCAACATGGACAAGATACAATGATTACTATTAGAGAAACAGCCGGATTTGATGAAATAGCTAGTCACAGATTGAATAGCTGGTTCAAAATAAATCATATTAGCTCAGGCCAGGCATGTTCCACAATTTGAATCATTAAAGCTGTATTTTGTTTTATTACATAAAAACTCACTAGTCAAATACATCTCTTATGTATCCCAATACGGCTTCTAGCTAGCCCAATACGACTCCTAGCTAGCCCAAAACGACTTCTATCTGGAACAACTCGGCTTCTAGCTAGCCCAATATGGCTCCTAGTTAGCCTAATACGACGCTTAGGTGGCCCAATACGGCTCCCAGGTAGCCCAATAATACAGCTCTTATTTAGCCCATACGGCTCTTAAGTGGCTCAATATGACTTCTATCT
>JAGFPH010003321.1:14707-32685 GCA_018207615.1 Philaenus spumarius | reverse complement strand
GGAGTAATCGCTGAACAAACATAAAAAAACAGCATATAAACAGGTCGAATTGAGAACCTCCTCCTTTTTTTGAAGTCGGTTAAAAATTAATTATTATTATTGTTTAAATAGTCTATTGTTTTTTAACAAAAATCATGCACAATTATAGGCCAAATACATGAGTTTTGGGAGTCAATTTTAAATCCTTAAAAGGCATAAAATGCTGCCAATGTGCCTAAATATTTTCTAATTTTTCCAGGGGATGGCCCCCTAACTTTAGGGGGTATTCCATATGCCACCCCCCCCCCCAACCCCCGGCAGTCAACCCACCCTATCCAAGGGGTCCGAAATATAGTTTCGCCCAGGGCCCCACAAGGTCTAGAACCGAAACTGGTGACACAAACATGAAAAGTTATCGAAGCCGAGTTCAAGACCGAATCCTGAAGTACAATCCGAGAACATGACCAGTGGCGTAAATAAAAGCCCCGCAACGCCCGCGGTGCGGGGAGGGCGCGGCAGGTCAAGGGGCGCCGCGATCAGGTCACATAAAAAATATATAAAGGAATTAAAAAAATCAAATTTTAAAGGAATTCAAAAAATCAAATTTAGTTAACACATTATCATCAAAATAAATTTGACAATGAACAATATTTCATTAAGATTATCTTAATAAAACTATTCCATAAATAATATAACCAAGGATCATAAGTCTAAAACCGTAATAATTATGGTTGCGCAATCTGTTTACTAGCAGTTAACAATAATGCCTGCTAAACTTAAGTAATTAATAAGCGTACTATTTGCTCCTCCATCAAACAAATGTATTTCGTTGATGTAAATGTATAACCACCAGGTGTTAGGCTAGGCGCATATTGGGACTTGTTTGACGCTTTTCACGCGACGTGGCACAGCGCGACTTTTTCTTACATACGTAAATGAATGGATTAGTTCATATTGGTAACGCGACACATGGCACGACAGACATGTGGCACAGTGGCAGTAACACAGTTTCTCGCGCCACGCGTCACACGTGTCACGAGTTCAGTACCTACTCTACTGTCGCTCAAAGGTTTTGGTGTTCAGTTGTTCATTTTCTATTATCACATTTTTCAGATATTGGCCTTGGAAAAGCTGATAAAGGTCTAATTAGTTTTTAAAATGTTGAAAATAAAATTGGATTTATTTGAATAATAAAGCTGAATTTTCAATAAACATTAAAAAAAAAGTATTTTTTAATAAAATAATGTTTAATAAGTATATAAAATATGTACTTTGAATTGTTTAATACATATTTTTTGTTAATGAATTAAAACTGTGTTTATATGTCCTATTCATTTTAGTATGAAATAACTTTTAATACAATATTTGGCGTTTGACATTAACCCAGTAAAAATTTTAAAATATGTCTTCATAAAGTCATAAACTAGCAAGTGAAAATGTTTAAGGTATGTACATATAAAGAACATAATAACATACATATCATCCCGTGCACTTCTGTGAGTTTCGGTCGATCCGGTAGTTGTTAGTAAAAACAACAAGTAATTCTGAAGTCATTTTAAATTATTTTAGATCTAATGAACATAAATCCATGAATCCGTGTTTATCATTTATCCGTGAATCATTCATTTTACTTTCTCACTATACTATAGTATAAAGAAAGTAGGATATAGTGATCGCAAAAAAAATCGATGTTGAGATTTTTGTGGAAATATCCGTTTTGGGACAACCTGAGTCCAAAAAAGTGGTTTTTACAAAATGTCTGTCTGTATGCATGTCTGTCTGTATGTCTGTATGTATACAAAGCTAGAGCGAAAACTATTCGATCGATTTCAAACAAATTTGCACCAGACATGTAAAGTAGGCCTGTAAAGATGCACGAAAAACTTTGAAATATTTGAAAAACAACCCACTTTTTGGCAAAAAAACCCCAAAAAATCAGTTATAATTTTTTTATAAAAAAACTGCTGTAACGATTTTAATAAAATTTGGCTTATTTGTAGCCTTTAATTTAAAAAAAATTCTCGTTTAGCTAATAATAATAATAACTGATATTTGGAGTTTTTTTGGCCATAAAAGGGGTTGTTTTTCAAAAAATTTCAAACCGTTTATTCGTGCATCTATACAGGCCTAATTGACGTGTTTGGTGCAAATTTGTTCGAAATCGATCGAATAGTTTTATCTCTAGATAATAATAAAAATATTTATTAGTTAATCTCCTACTTTAATAAATTAACTCTCCTTCCCCAAATACAATAATTATGAAGTCACAGTGAATCTGTTTAATAATTTAAATATGTTTGTGAGAAAGTATGTGCCAGTTCCTGGTGCCATTTATTAAACATTCTAAAAAGTAAAATGAAGTAAAATACATGTGTCTCCTGGACGAGAGCTGGGAGCAACTGCATTGTAATATGCGTTCCCCAATGCGACGCGTGTGGCGCGATCGTGTTTTGCAGCATGTAATACATGCGATCGTATTACATGTCAATAAATGTATATACAAAATACAACTACATGTATTTCTCTATTTTTTATCAGGTTTAACCTAAATTCTACACAATTTAATATTTAGCTTATGATTTAAGCATAGATTTACATTTTCTAATTCTTTTTCGAACCAGTAATTAGAAAAATACATTATGTTTTGGTTTTCAAACTTAGATCTATTAGAAAAAAAATAAGAAAGCATTTTTATGTAAGTTTGTATTCTATGTTCAAAAACTATATAAAACATAATGTGAAAATTTTGTACCAATAACTATAATATTTATTGCATTTCATCGATATTGTAATGCATATGTTTCATCATGCGATATAATATTTTCACAACACCATTTAAAAATATAGACGTTTGGTGATTTTCGTAAAAAACATATTTATATAATTTTAAAAACAATAACTTTATATACTTTTATGTTTTCCCTATTACAGTAGTCTGTCAAAACAAAACTATTGATCAAATATTACTGGCATTTTTAAACGAGGTTGTGGATTTATAGTACAGTGTCATTCGTTGTCAAAAAATACAATGTTTCCGTTTTGATAATTTTCTAAAAATATAAGATTTCTTGAATTCCTTAAAATGCTTATGTGTTCAAACCTTTTTCAAATATATATCTGTTAAGTGTTTAATATTATAAAATTATTGCTATTACGTGCAACACCATAATATATTACAAAACTCTTTGTTGTATAGAAAATATATATTTAGAAAAATTATTACAAATTGTGTTTTGTCTTACGGAGAGTTCCGATTTTATTTAAATAACTTAAGTTATGACTTACAGTATTATTTAAATGGTTATAATTTAACACGATATGCCATATTTTAGATATGTTGGTAATTTGATTTGGTGAATGCTGTATTTGTAAAAAGATTTTAAAAGTCTAACATTGTTTATGCATATAAATTTCGTGGTTGAGAAATATAAATTCATAAAAAAGAAATATCATACGTATTAAATAAATACTTAACTATTGTAGACTTAAATTGTACAATATATTTTTTATTACACGTTGTTTTAAAGCTATTTTATTATTTAGAATAGGTATAACTTTAAAATTTCTAATCTTTCGCGTTATTCTATTTATTTATTTATTTTATATTATTTTTCAGAATAATGTATTTTATATATAACTATGTATGGTTTTCAATCTATACTAATAAATTTATCATAGATAATAAAAGAGAAACATTTCTAATTTTTTTTTTCAAATATGTTTTTTAAAAGAGTTGGTTAATAAACTGCTAAGACAATGTTTAATATATTGTATAATTTGAATAATTATTTTTTTTTTAGTTATGGAAGTTTATAATTTGACCAAGATAACGATTTTTCTCAATGTTAAAGTATAAGAATAATAATTATATAAACTCAGTTTTCAAAAGTAATAATATTATTAAGGGAATTTCCAACAAATTCTCTTACTTATATAGAACTTCTTCTTTTTTTTTCTTCTTGCATCTATTCTTAGTTCTTAATGTTAAAACTTTAAAAATTAAACTGATAATACTTTTGCTCTTGTTAAATACGTTTAACTTCCAATTACTACTTTTAATGTCAGATGTAATTATTCCTTGCCTTAATAATTTATATATTCGAAGTTGTATATTTTAATATTTACCGAATATGAATGATTTTAGAAATATCTATATACTTTATAAACTAGTGGGCATAATAAAAATCATTGGAAATGCTGCTGGAAACAATAAATTAATATACTTTTCCTCTAATATTTTTAATCTGTTCATGTTCCAAGTTATATATTTTAGAGTTGTTTGTGTAATCATTTTAGAAATACTTGTATCTTGTCAAGGAAATAATACAAATTTGTAATAAAATTTCTTTACAAATGTAATAATATACGGCAGGCCTACTTAAACTTTTATGCGCTTATATTCATATTTTACTTTTCTATTTTTTTGGTACATAAAAGTAATTTTGAACAAAAACTTGTGATTGATTAAATAATACATATAAGGTCCATGATATTTAAACATATACACTAATTTACATTAATTATTTAGCACTTTTATACATTTTTCTTAAGTATCCATATTTATATTTCACTTTTCTAATTTATGGAACCTAAAAGTAATTTTGTATCCAAAACTTGTGATTAACTAAAAATAATACATATAACGTCCATGGTATTTAAACTTATTTTAGACTAATTTACATTAATTATTTAGCACTTTTATACATTTTCTTAAAGTATCCAAGCTGATGGGACTGTATTTGTCCATCAAAGTGGTGAAATTAGAATTATGTATATGATTTACTTTAGAAAACAACTTTAAAAATATTTTGAATAACTTTAGTACATAATAAATCGGGAAATATAAAAATTTTAAGCGTTTAGATGGCATTCTATATATTTTATAAACTAGTGGGCATAGTAAAAATCATTGGAACTGCTATTGGAAACAATAAATTAAAATACTTTTTAATTTTGAAAGTATTTATTAATAAGTTTTATGTGATTTACTTTAGAAAATATTGTTTAAATATATTTCGAAAACTTTTAGTAAATAATAAATCGGGAAATAATACATATTTTAAATGGGAAATAATATTTCTTTACAAATGTAATAACACAAGTTTATTATTGTTTTAAGTTCTTAATCTTCTGTGCACTTATATTATTCATATTTCATTTTTCTCGTTTCTACTACATAAAAGTCATTTTGAAACCAAAACTTGTGATTTATTAAAAATAATTAAACAAATATATTCATTTACGTTAAATATTGTACTTTTATAAATAACATTTTTTTATTTTCTTCTACATAAAAGTCATTATGAAACCAAAAATTGAAATTTATTAAAACTAATTAAACACATAGATTAATTTACTTTAATTAATTATCGTACACTTTAATAAATTTTTTCTTAAGTATCAAAGTGGACGGGGCTATATTTTTTCCATCAAAGTGGTGGAAATAGAAATATTTATGTTTACTAATTAAGAAATCATTTTTAAATATATTTTTAAAACTTTTTGTAAATAATAAATCGGGAAAATATAAAAATTTGAAATGGGGAATAATATTTCTTTACAAATGTAATAACAAAAGTTCATTATTGTTCTGTGCATTTATATTTCTATTTTCTTCTACATAAAAGACATTTTGAAACCAAAACTTGAGATTTACTAAAAATAAATAAACAAATCGATTCATTTACGTTGATTATTTTGCACTTTTATGCATTTTTTTCATTTTTATAAACTTCATTTTTCTATTTTCATCTACATAAAAGTAATTTTGAAACCAAAACTTAAAATTTATTAAAAGTAATTAATCAAATAGATTCATTTATGTTAATTATTGTACACTTTTATAAATTCTTTTTAAGTATCCAAGTGGAGTGGTTTATATTTTTTCCATCAAAGTGGTGGAAATAGAAATATTTATGTTTACTAATTAAGAAATCAGTTTTAAATATATTTTTAAAACTTTTTGTAAATAATATTTCTTTACAAATGTAATAACACAAGTTCAATATAATATCACTGATTTTTCTATTTCCTTCTATATAAAATTCATTTTGAAACCAAAACATGAGATTTATTAAACAAATAGTTTAATTTACATTAATAATTTTACACTTTTATCTATTTTCTTACGTATCCAAATGGTTGAATTAAAATTATTTATATGATTTAATTTATAAAACATTTTTAAATATATTTTAAAAACTTTTAATACATAATAAATCGGGAAATATAAAAATTTTAAGAGTTTAGATGGCATTCTATATATTTTATAAACTAGTGGTCGTAATAAAAATCATTGGAACTGATGTTGGAAAAAATAAATTAATATACTTTTCCTCTAATAATTTAATCTGTGTCACATATTTATAGTTATTCGTGTCATACTTTTAGAAATTAGACGATCTTAATTATAACTATCGTTGGAAAATTTCGGGTATATTCGGATATCTTCGGGAAGAGTGGGGGTCGTGGAAACTATGATCGTGGAAGTACAGTTATCTAAAATTTTGCCCTATATTACTAATTTAAAGATAGATGTGGCGTTGAAAAATGAATCATTAGATAAAACTCTATATAATTTTAAAAATAGCGCTTTTGACTAATTTAAGTTAGATAGTGTAAAATATTTAAAAAATTGCGGGTTATGATTAATTAAAAAAATCTGTAAAATAATAAAAAAATCGCTCGTTTAAAATGACTCATTTAAAGAGAACGAATAATTTAAAAATCGCGCGTAAAACCAGGATGGAAAAGTACTGAATGACTAATTTAAAGATAACGCCAACATCCGGTTAAATTTTATCGTTAGACTAATTATTATTTACATAGTTTAATCTCTTATTGACTTTGATTTGTTGACACACTGGACCAAACTCCGGTTGAACTTTGAGAGATAGACTAATTATTTACTTACCTTATCTTTGTTGGCACAAGAAGCCAAAATTAGAATTATTTCTTATCTTTGTTTACTTATCTTATCTTATCTTTGTTGACATACTGGACCAGACTCCGGTTGAACTTTGAGCGATAGACTAATTATTTACTTACCTTATCTTTGTTGACACAAGGAGTCAAAAATTAGCACTATTTATTATCTATGACCTTTGGACTGTTTACTTAATCCTTATCTTTGTTTACTTAATCCTTATCTTGTTGACACAATCCTTATCTTTGTTTACATATTCCTTATCTTTGTTTACATATTCCTTATCTTTGTTTACTTAAGAAGCCAAAAATTAGCACTATTCAAAATGTGACCTTTGGACCGTGACCTTTGGTTTGTTTGTTTGTCGCGGTATAGTGTACCTATTACTACTAACCTGCACTCTGCTGGTTATCACATCAATTTGTTGCTCGCGGAAGAATACTAGAAAAATAATGTATCCTTTTATTTTGAATGTGTGGATGAAAGCTGTGTTATACACTGTCACGCATGATCGTTCATTACGATTACAGTTAGGATTACGTCTGTAACCCTCTAGTTACTGCCTTTATGAAGCAGCCGTATATTTGCTAACTGATAACTGAACACACACGCACATTACGAGTTCAATGACGAAAATTAAGACATTTTTTGGCAGAGTTTCGACTAGGCAAGGTTAAGGCAGGCGTTTGGCAATTATTGTTAACAGACAATCAATGAAGGTTTGCATAGTTTGCAAGTGGACCAGCAGCAGATAAGACCGTCCGCGGCCCTATTACTAAGCTATCTTGTGTTTTAGAATAACACCAACCAAGAACATTTTTTTTGTTTTTCGTCCATAACTCTTAAACTACACAAAAAGTGATAAAAATATGGTTTGTCACTAAAGATCTGTTTTGTACCTTATGATTTTTTAAAGTTTGGTTTTCGAAATATTTATTTCATACCAAATATGTATCAAAAATTTGCGTTCAATACATTTTCTAGGTTTGAAGATTTTGTAAAAATAATGGTGGATAACTTAACTGGAAAACGAAAAGGCAGCATTTTCATTTTGGCCTCTATCAAAAAATTGACAAGTACGTAAACAAATCCAATGATGACTGTGTGAAAAAACTGGAGACTTTCAGTATGTTAGTAATGATATTTTAAATTGTCTTTGGGTAAAAATACAATATCTGAAATTATTGGTATTGGTAGAGATTTCTAAAACAGCCTTTAGTGTAAATTAAATATAACATTAGATACTAGTGGACCCAGCAATGCTTCGCTATTGCTTGATTTTAGTATAATAAGTAGTTAGGGAAATGCCGGTTTTGGCGCACGGGAGATTTGGTTCCGGGTTGGCGAACTTTGGGCTAACAAGTGCCGAGGAATTTGATCTGCGATCTTCCGTGAAAAATATTCACGTTGTGCGCGTAAGTTCAAGGTCATGCACTTGAGGTGGTAGCCGGAATAAGGGCCCATGGGCCTATAAGCCCTTATTCCAGCTACCGCCTCAATTATTCTAAGTCCCACGAACTAATTCGTCCGGAAGAGGTCCGTAGTAGTAAGGGAGACGGCATCTCTGTAAACATGTCAGCGTCAAGTGTGATTAACCAAACAAACCGTTCTTATCAGGACGATGCAGAATGGGGTAAGTATGAGGTAGAAATGTGGTGTGAATGTTTTAGAGTCTGAATGGGGTAAGCATATTAAAAGTTATAATAAAAATGAAAATAATACAAATACTAAAATCAATAAAAATAATAAAATCGTTTTAAGTACATCTACTAAACCAGAGTCTAAGAAAAATCTTAAATACTGTGATGTTTGCGATAGTGAATACAAAACCTCATATTTTTCAAAAAATATACAAACCAAAAAACATCAAAACAAATGTAAAAATTCAAATGAATGTAAAAATTTAAATGCATCAAAAGAAAAAAAGGAACAATCTAAGAGCCAACATAAAAATAAGAAGACTCGATTGTGTAAAATATGTAACAAAAGAGTAACACGACGAAACTGGGTACGACATGTAAAGCGAAATCATCCCGGCCAAGTGGTAGAATATACTAACGTAATACTTCCTGAAGATCACTCGAATTTAGAAAAAATACAGGTTTTAAATAAACGGGTCGTAGTTCCAGCCAGCCTTAGTCCTCAAACTCCATCAAAGTATACAGTTGAACATTTAGACCATCTGAAAGCTAAGTATCTAAAAGTAGAAAGACAGTCGGTCCGTGTTCGGGATTTAATGAAATTTATAAACTCTAATAAAGAAAATTGTTGAAGCAATGTAATCAAGTTAGGATAATTATTACAATTACATACAAAATATTGTAGAACCGAGGGACCAATCCAGATTATTGACACTGGATAATACTATAGATTCGAATAGTTGAAATATAAGTATTTATCTATGTTAAACTAAAATGTAAGTCTGGCGTACCTTGAGATCACTGGAGCGGTGTGGAAGTCCTGGCCAAGCGTGCACGCTGGTTGCAGTTGATGGTTGATGGTTTGAAGAAAATGTCCACGCACTACAGTTACATACACTTATCACAACACAGATAAACACATTTACTAAATATTCGGTTTATTATAATGTCAGGTTTAGAGTCTTTGTTCATTCAAGATGGCGGAAGGCCACGCGAGCTAAGCGATTAAAGTTCATAGTGAGAACCGTAGTTCTGGTGAGCGGCGAAATCAAACTGAATTACTAGAATTAGGCGAATTAGTAAACTAATCGTTATAGTGTTGCCAACGTCCTTAAGATTTGAAGACGGTGGTTTTTTACTAAAAACGATTATGGCGAGAGCGGCGGTAATACAAAACTGGTGCGTCATGGACGGCATCCAATCTAAGACAGACAGTAGGTAGGGATGTGCGGGGGTAAAACATGGCGGTTTTTAGCGGGAACTCTTCCGGACAGGCATGAGAACAGTATATTTGTTTAAGATAATATTATAGTAGTTGGTAAGCAGATTTTACTAAACATAGCGGCGCCCTTGAAACAGTGTTTCAATAGGTGAAAATAATTTACGATGGTAGGAAAGGAAATTCTTAAATCTTGAAGCAAAAAGGTAGGAAAAACGAGAACTGAAGTAGGAGTGGGGTGCCCGGCGGAAGGTTTGAGGTGCGAAGAGAAAGGGTTGAAGTTTGTTTTTATGTAGCTGGATTTATATGGTTAGTTATAAAGAGGAAGTTTGAAAACTTTAACTGCAGGTCGCTTGAGCGTTCCTGACGCAGTTTTAACTGTTACAACTCTTACGGTGCCATCTTTACCAGGGTGTGTTTCTAAAATGCGTCCCAATGGCCAAGCGAGCGGACGGGTTTGATGGTTATGTATTAGAACTAAATCTCCTACTGATAGATTTTCAGAAGGAGTTGAACCCTTCAGTCTCTGGTTTAAAGTATAGAGATATTCTGTACTCCAGCGTTTCCAGAGTTGTTGAGAAAAGCGTTGAATTAATTGCCATTGTTTTAAGCGGTTTTGGGTAATCTGTGAATGGTTTTCTTCAGGAAGAGATAGTAAAGGTTCTCCAATTAGAAAATGGCCTGGCGATAAAGCGGACAGATCATTTGGATCGCTGGACAGTGGCGTTAAGGGTCTAAAATTTAAAATGGCTTCTAATTTAGTAGTTAAAGTTACGAAGTCCATTAAATATAAACTATGCTCACCTATCATGCGCGTGAGATGGTGTTTAGCGCTTTTAACAGCGCTTTCCCAAAGACCACCCTGATGAGGGGCAGAGGGAGGCAAAAAATGGAATTTAATAATGTTGTATTCTGTACAGAAGCGATTTACATTTTCTTTGGATTGTCTGAGCATTTTTGTCACTAAGATGTTCAATTTGGAAGCGGCGCCCGTGAAATTAGTTCCGCAATCGGAAAAAATATGTGAACATAACCCTCTGCGGGATGTAAACCTTGTGAGAACATCTATATAAGCTTCCGTGGTTAAGTCCATTGCTACTTCCAAATGAACTGCTTTGGTTACAAAAAATTTAAAAATGCATAAGTACACTTTCACTGTTTCTGCTCGACGTAACGTGTGAATTTTTAATAAAAAAGGACCGGCATAATCTACTCCTGTTTTTTGAAAGGGTCTTGTGGGTACTAGTCTGTCTTTAGGTAAATCTCCCATTAAAGGAAATACGTTAACAGGTTTTGCTCGAAAACAGGTGATGCATCTATGAACACACGAGCGAATTACGCTACGAGCTGACAGGATCCAAAATTTTTGACTAAGGAGTGATTGCAGGAGTTTTGGTCCAGCGTGTAAGTGTTTTAAGTGGTAATGATTTATGATTAAATTTGTAACATGGTGTTTTTTAAGAAGCAACATAGGATGTTTTGCATTATAACTGGCTGCAGAGTGTTTTATTCTTCCGCCTACTAGTAGGAGGTTTTCCTTATCAACAAAGGGTGAAAGGCGTTGTAGGTTTAATGGGCAAGGTTTGTCCTTTTGTATATGTTGAATTTCGGTGGCGAAATGACGTTGTTGAATTAATTTAATAATATTCCTTTCTGCTGCGTTGAGTTCATTTAATGATAGCGATCCACTAAGCCTTGAATCGTTTTTACAATTGTGGATGAATCTTAGTATATATGCGAATGCACATTTAAAAGTCGTCCAGTTTGAGTACTTGCTGAGCAGGTCCCACTCACATGAATATGATGTAATACCTATGTGGAGGGGGTTGGAACGAATTTCAGGAAGAATGTCCACCACTGGATTTAATGGTATTGGCCATTCATGGTCGGAAAGTTGTAGCCATTGAGGCCCAGTCCAACATAATGGGTGACTTATAAGAGCGTGTGAGGAGATGGGTCGCGTGGCACAATCAGCAGGATTGTGACAGGTGGGGATGTGAGACCACTTTTCAGGCGAAACCCAATCTTGGATTTGCGAGACCCTATTAGCGACATAGACCTTTAATTTGTACGAAGGTGATTTGATCCACGCTAAAGTAATAGTTGAATCAGACCAGCAGCGGATTGAATTAATTTTGTAGAATGGCGAGATTAAATTAGCGGAATATTGTATTAGTTTAGCTAGTAAATGAGCTCCAGACAGCTCTAAGCGAGGTAGCGATATGCGTTTTAGTGGTGCGACTTTAGACTTTGCGATCACAATATGAGTTTTAACTATGTTTTTATCATCGATAGTGCGCAGGTAGACTACAGCAGAGTAACCTTGTTCAGAGGCATCACAAAAACCATGTAGTTGAATGTTAGAAGCGATGCTTAAATTAATGCAGCGAGGTATTTTTAATTTTTGTAGATTAGGTAAATCGTTAATAAATGTTTGCCAAGTACTTATAATGTTGTCTGGTACTATTTCATCCCAGGAAACACCAATTGTCCACAAGAGTTATATTATGCATTTTGCGTGAAATATGATAGGTGTTAACCAACCGCATGGGTCGTATAATCGTGCAATGACAGATAAAATATAGCGTTTAGTGTAGCGATGTTCAGTAATTTGTATTGTGTACGAAAATTCGTCTGTTGTAGGTGTCCATTTTAAGCCTAAAATGGAAAAAAGCGGTTCATCCTCCGATTTGAAATATATTGGCGTTTCACGATGTGCTTCTGGCACAGACTGTAATAGCTCAGAAGAGTTTGACGTGCATTTCCTTAATTGAAATTGACCTTTAGAAAGTAAACTGATAAGCTCTTGTTGTAATGTTAAAGCGGAAGTCAAATCATAGGATCCCGTAACTATGTCATCAACGTAAATATTGTTCGTTATTATTTCAGAAGCGAGCGGATATCGTTGACCTTCGTCGTAGACCAATTGATGGAGTGTTCTTATGGCTAAATAAGGTGCAGTTTTAAAACCATAAGTAACTGTGCTTAATTTGTAGATTAACAAAAGTTGCGATTCATGGTTTCGCCATAAAATTAATTGATAATTCTGATCCGTAGGCATAATTTTTATTTGTCTGTACATCTGCCGTATGTCACACGAAAACACTATACTATGTCTATGGAATTGAAATATAATATCACAAATATTATTTTGTAATTTAGGAAAACAATGTAGTGTATCGTTAAGCGATAAGCCATTGTTAGATTTAGCACTAGTGTCAAAAACAACTCTAATTTTAGAGGAAGAACTGTGTTCTTTCCAGACTGCGTGATGCGGAAGGAAATAATGGTTATTTTTCAAAACTGTTTCGTCAGCAAGTGTCATATGACCAGAATTTAAATAGTCATTCATGAAATCTTTATAAGCGGTTTTCATTGTAGGATGTGCGTTTAATTTTTTCTCTAAAAGTAGAAAACGTCTTTTTGCAATGTCAAAAGACTTACCTAAAGAGTGCGGATTAATTTTAAATGGAAGTACGGCAATATATCTACCGTCTGAGTCGCGTTGCATATGTGAAACATAATGATTTTCACACTCGATGTTCTCCATATCTTCTTGTTTTGTTGATAATGGAGGTTCCTCATTTATCCAAAATTGTTGCAGAATTTTATTTAAATCAATGTCATTAGTTGACAACATTGCAATAGTTGTAGACACCGCGGATTTTACACCAACTGAGCCAATTAAAGCATAACCAAAAATAGTTTCTATAGCAGTGGGTAGATTTGTGCCTAAATGGATTTTATTTCCAGTGACTGTATGCCCGTACAAGTCAGCGCCTATTAAAAGGTCAATGTTTTGCGGGTTGTTAAAATGTGAATCAGCTAGTTTCAAGTATTTTATTTTATTTGTTAAGTCCGAAGATTTATCAAATTCTTAAAACCGAATGTATTCACCTCGAAGATGCTTTATCAACATGCGTGATAAAGTAAATGGTCCGGCCCGAGGATCAAAAAATATGTTCGGGATTTAATGAAATTTATCAGTTCATCAATAGTCGGCATGCAATGAAATGAAGTGCTTTTGTCCTCAAAACGTTTTCTAGTTTCGCTATCTAATTTCTTAAGAAGAAGAGTTAACAGTGTTAATTCATGGCTGACGTCATAATTTAGAAGCTTCAGAGCCTGTGAATTTTCTGAATAAAGATCCAAAAATTGCGAATATTTTTCAAAGAGTTATGGGTAATGTGAGGTAAATCTATTATTTCATTTATGTGGAAGCTAATTAAGCGTCTAGGATTTTGATATCTTTCAACCAGAGTGTTCCAAGCTAATTTATAATTCAGTGGGCTGATTGGTACTCCTTTCACAATATTTAATGCTTCCCCAGATAAACAAGATAATAAATAGTTAAACTTTTCACTAGGAGCTAAGGAAATAATTTGTTGTATAGTAGAATCGAACATAATATGGTAAAAATTTGTCCATTGCGACAAATTGCCATCGAAATTAGAAAGCGTCAGGCGAGGTAATTTTGTTGAAATTTTACGAGTTTCCACTTGAGAACTCACAAAAGTATTTAACTCCATTTCAGTTGAACCGGGTTGTGCAAGTAAGAGTTTAATGTTTGATTTTGCTGTGATTGCTACTTCAGAAAAAAAATTGTCATGAATCTCAAGGACATCTTCCAGTTTATACTCAGCCGTATTTTCATCCGAAGCTAACCGATCTATTAGATTGTCAAAATCTGTAAGTTTTTTAACAATAATATCATGATATTCAGACAATTTCCGTGAGTATTGTGGAGGCAAATTTTCTGCCGTATAATCATTTGCGATAGTTTGAATTGAATCACAGATTTTTTTATTCTACCAACGATTATATCCGATTGACGGATAAAGGCGGTGTAGCGCATTTTGAATTTTAAGAGTAAATCTTATAGTAACTAGTAAGATTAAGTAATACAATGTTTGAGATAGTCAATGTAAATATTTTGTTGATCAAAATATTTTGTTTCGAAGAGACACATAAACTTGTGTCAAAGGTTTTGTTGATATAGCGATAGCGGAGTACCGAAAGCGACAAGCACTAGAATGTCTGGTAAAGATGTAAGTTACGTATATTTGACAAAATGATCCACTTTAGCGCATGTCACGTGATCGTATTTCATTGGGCAAATAATTATTGCGCATGCGTAATCTATGTATGATATGACGGAGACCTTAGTTTTAGTCAAATTCCAAGATGGCGCAATGACACCAAAGAAATATAAAATAAGTAATTCTTGAACAAAGATATGATTATACTGTAAAATCCTAGCGTGGAACAAATAAGATAATTACTCTTATATATCCGGCCCGAGGACCAAAAATGTGTTCGGGATTTAATTAAATTTATATCTAAACTCTAATAAAGAAAATTGTTGAAGCAATGTAATCAAGTTAGGATAATTACAATTACATACAAAATATTGTAGAACCGAGGGACCAATCCAGATTATTGACACTGGATAATACTATAGATTCGAATAGTTGAAATATAAGTATTTATCTATGTTAAACTAAAATGTAAGTCTGGCGTACCTTGAGATCACTGGAGCGGTGTGGAAGTCCTGGCCAAGCGTGCACGCTGGTTGCAGTTGATGGTTGATGGTTTGAAGAAAATGTCCACGCACTACAGTTACATACACTTATCACAACACATAGATAAACACATTTACTAAATATTCGGTTTATTATAATGTCAGGTTTAGAGTCTTTGTTCAAGATGGCGGAAGGCCACGTGAGCTAAGCGATTAAAGTTTATAGCGAGAAAACTACGAACCGTAGTTCTGGTGAGCGGCGAAATCAAACTGAATTACTAGAATTAGTCGAATTAGTAAACCAATCGTTATAGTGTTGCCAACGTCCTTAAGATTAGAAGACGGTGGTTTTTTTCTAAAAAAGATTATGGCGAGAGCGGCGGTAATAAAAAACTGGTGCGTCATGGACGGCATCCAATCTAAGACAGACAGCAGGTAGGGATGTGCGGGGGTAAAACATGGCGGTTTTTAGCGGGAACTCTTCCGGACAGGCATGAGAACAGTATATTTGTTTAAGATAATATTGTAGTAGTTGGTAAGCAGATTTTACTAAACAGTCCGCAAGACCACCAAAGTTACTGATGTTGATGATGTAGTTGAATTTATAACAAGAAAACCTACCCGACCATCAAAAATATTTACCGGTGTTCGTAAAACTCCGAGTTTACAATATAGCCCTAAGCAAGATTCTTGTAGTGGAAATAGGACTCCAATGCCCTCTCCAAGCCAAGACAGTTCTATTACAAAGAAATGGAATATGGACCAATCTTCCCAGCAGTAACACCCGAACATGAGACCGAAAACACCGAGCGTTTCAATATCTCAAACTTTCAGGAAATGCAATCAAACTATCAATCGTGGGTAAAAAAATCAATGAAAAAAGGGAACAACGATTATCGAGGACAAATGTAGAGGAAAATGAGGAGATGAAAGAAGTTCGCATAAAATCGAGGATCCAAAAAGCAAAAGATGAAATGGAAGAACGGTATGAAACTATAGTTAAAGGAATTAAAGAAGAAGAAGAACGGTTGAGTGCAGAGATTGAAGAACGAAAAATAAGGTTAGAAGGCATACGGAGATCTATAGTTAAAGGAGATGAAACTCTGATGAAACTGAGAGAGGAAGAAGATCGGTTACTGGAAGAAAGAAAACAACAAATTATAGCCGAGGAGAAGAAGATAGCCGAGGAGACTAAGATAGCCAAGGAGAAGAAGAAGTTGGACGAAGAAATCGAGCAGTTAATCAAGGAAATTGAAGAGTATAACAAAACAATGGAAGAAGAAAGAAAACAACAAATGATGTCTGAGGAGAAGATAGCCGAGGAGAAGAAGTTGGACGAAGAAATTGCGCAGATACTAGTGGAAATTGAAGAGAATAATAAAAAAATTGAAGGAGAAAAGAATCCTATACCGTTATCACCGATCTACTTAGAACCTCTGAATTTCCCAGACAGTCCTGAATATTCACCGCTTAGCCCCGGGTTTAAAGAAGAAGAAGAAGAAAGAAAACAACAAACGATAGCCGAGGAAAAGATAGACGAAGAGAAGAAGTTAGAAGAAGAGAAGAAGAAGTTGGAAGAAGACATCGCACAGATAATGGCGAAAATTGAACAGAATAATAAAAAAATTGGAGAAGCAAGAAAACGTCGAATGATATCTGGGGTAAAATATAAAATAAGAAGAAGAAAGAAATTTATTCGAACCTCCCATGATAAGAGTGCACCCGGACTCTGAAAGAATAACAAGTATATTAGGACCGCCGCCATTCACAAAAAATATGGTTCAAACAAAAGTTTCTAAAAAAGGAGAATTTAAAGTAATTACAATTAATGACGTCGATGATATTAATGACATAGATCAGTTCCTGTACTCACTACAACTAATGGTTAAAGATTTTATTCAGGCATTCAGCAATGAAAAAATATCACCAAAAGTACAGATGGTTTTGGAATGTGAGTATACGAGACATCGGCCTGATATGGAGGAACAGTTCTGCACTATGGCTTATAACACCAAAGCGGCTGAAATGCATAGAGAAAATGATGTAACAGAGTTTGTGAAAGAAAAATGTAAAGACCTGTTAGCAAGAGAATCTCGACGTCAACCATCGAGAGGGTCAGGCTGGGTTCTTAGAAGATGTACTAGGTTAATTCTGAAACTAAACAAATTCAACCCGTTAGCCGGCAGCTCATATATTGAATTACCAAAGAAAATCAGGGATAGGAAAGCGTGCATAAACATCGAGAACAAAGAAGATAACAACTGCTTCGTGTACTCGGTTCTCTGCCCTCTGGAAATGCCAAACAAAGACCCACAACGCATCAGCAAATATGAAAATTGGATTAACGATGAACTCTTCAAAGGATTCGATACCCTATGAAAATAAAAGATATAACTGAGTTTGAGAAAAATCTACCAAAGGATATGAAGGCTACCCCTCAATGGCGATTAATGTATACGATTTCAATGCAGGGTATAAAATTAACCCGTTGAGGATATCTGAGCGGTACGATGCTGCAAAAGAAATCGATCTCCCATACATCCAGAAAGAAGATAAATCACATTACGTATACATCACAAATTTGAGCAGATTGGTTAGTTCACAGATTAGTAAACATGATCATGCTACGTTCATCTGCAGACGCTGCCAGTAGAGGACGCCCTACCTGAGATCAAGAGGGGAGGGGGGCCAATC
>JAGFPH010003321.1:1976-13336 GCA_018207615.1 Philaenus spumarius | reverse complement strand
CGTTACATAAAAGTTTAAGAATTACACTTATTTAAAAGAATGTTTACAATATTGTTTTTTAAATTGAAATTAAAAATTGATTGTTCATTTTTTCAATATAGATACAAAAATAATAATTAATGACTAAACAAGCTATACACAAAAATATTAAATGACTAAACAAGTTGTACAAAAAAAAAAATAAGACAAACTTTAACAAAATATTACAATAAGATGTAATTAGGTGTAGGCTATGATGTTTATAGAAAACTAATAGCTTATAAAGTCCCTGTAAATAAAGCAAAACTTAAAATTGCTTATAACTGGAATACAACACATAAAAACACTTACATCTACATAAATAAACAAATTAAAATTTATAATTTAAAAGAAACACTAACCTTTGCATACAAAAGCATAAAGCCAACTACATTAATACACAAATACATACGTACTTCAACACGCATAACCGCAAATAAAAAAGGAGACAACAAAAGGCTCCTCTAAGGCTAGGCCTGTGTGTAGGATTGCCGAAAAAAAATAATGAACATAAAAAGATAACAGAATTCAAGCGAACATATTACTTAAAATTATACATAAAATATTAACTAATTAGTGAAGGTCACAAAATGTAAAACATGTATATCAAGAAATTAACTTCATAATTAAAACGATGGGTATAATTTGGACTATATCATAATTTCTAAAAGGAAATCAACAGTGGCAGTTCAAGCAACCACTTCCTAAATGTTTTTAGAAAACTATTTTTGTTAAAACTGTATTTAATATAATTTGGTAACTGATTACATGTTCTAGGTACGTTGAACTCAAAAGTTTTTGTGAAAAAAGTAATATTTGGTTTCGTAATCTTTAAATTTGACGAATTTCTAGGTTTTATCTTATAATCATTAACCCTACTTGGAATATTACTGCTTCTTATATAAAACAGCTCCATTACCTTATAAATATATTGTATAATAAACTTTATTGGCAATATCCCGAGTTCCACAAAAAGAGGTTGGGAATGGTCCGTTTTTTTATTTTCGCTTTATAACTCTAACAATTCTCTTTTGAATTATAAAGACCGTTTTTATATTAATTTGGCAAGTGCCATCCCACAAAGCAATTCCGTATTGTATTCTACTATGAAATAAAGCAAAATACACTTGTAAATATGTTGAGGACAAACATCCTTCGAGAAGAAAAATAATCTAAGAACACTATTCAATCTACCCTTCGAGTGTAAAATATGAGTTTTCAAGTTTAAATTACTATTAACAAAAATACCCAGATATTTTCCAGAACTACACTGCTTCACAACAATACATGCAGTACCACAAGCTTAATAACACAATTAAATAGATATTTTTTTTTTAAATCGTTTTGATGGTCCCGGTTGAGGCTCTTCTTCCTCATGCTGGGTGGCGTTATTTGCTGACTCAGGTTGGACATCGTCTGTTTCAGATTTTGACAGTTAAAAAGTCATAGCTCGTCGGGTTCACGATTTGGAGTCAACGTTTTAGAAATACAGTGTGGGGTATCGTTTTATATTTTATGGGGTAGGGGGAAAACGATTTGACAGTTATTTTAAAAAAAAATTGGAAAACGGTTGACCCTAAAGGCCATCCAACTTCCCGCTAAGTTTAATTACAACAAACACTATTTTTGGAAATTTTGAACTGCCATAACTTTTGAATGAATCAACCGATTTTTATGCAATTTGCGGCAATCGATGCAGTTTTTTAAGTCCATTGAAAGGATCAACAACAAAAATTTTTCAGATAAAAAGTTTCGGAGAAATTGAGGAAAAACACTTTTTTTATTTTCTTTCGTTCACTATATCTCACGAACGAATTAACCGATTTTGACCGGACTGGTAGCGATCGACGTCGCTTTTCAAGGTTAAAAGCTGATTAGATTTTGGAATTGATCGGTAAAGCCCTTTAAAAGTTATTCCAAAAAAACCTGATTTGAAAAATTTTATTTCTTAGTTTTTTCGAAATTTCTCAGAACCTACCGGTGAGAATTAGTTGAAATTTTCAGGAAATCTAAGTTTGATGGAACTCTTTAGAACGCCGTTTGGTAGGATCCAATCAGTTAAGCCGTTCAAAAGTTATAAGCGGGTCACATACTTACATACACACACCCATACAGACAGGGTGACACCCTCTCGGGAGTGGTCAGGGAAGATTCCTAGGACGTCAAAACGTCGAGATCTGATGAATACTCGATTTTCGAAAAACAGGGTGAAACCAATAACTTCCCGATTTTAGAAAATTTTCAATTTTCTTAGCGGGAAGTAAAAAACTAGCCGAAGTCTCGAAAAAGTGTTCGAAAACATCTTGTTTTTAGCTTAAAAATGTACATAAAAATCTGTTTTTATATAAAAATTACTACTTTTTTTATTAACTATTTTTTTAAATACTCAATTACAATATATAGTACGCCAAAAATATGCGAAGTCAGTCTATTTCAATTAGAACAGGCATTGCACATTTGCGTCATCAGTCTGTAGATAGAAACCGGACGTCTATATATTCGACGCTAGTCTATGCGTACTAAAAAATGTTACAATTGGTACTAGCGAACGTATTAAAACAATTTCCAGATGAATTCAGATGACATAGATAAGACTCAGAATGAAGTCATAATTAATTCCCGGACTCATAGACATCAAAAAAGAGCGAAAAACCGATTGTGTGAATTTAAGGTTTTCTCCAATTTTGCTTAATAAGTTTACAAAACTTCAAAATTTTCCCAATTTAGAAAAATTGGTGTTTTTGAACTCATGGATTGATGCTCTACAACTTTTAGGGCGGGAGATATTGATAAAATTTGATGTTGGAAAGTTATAGCACATTGAAAATAGGTAAAACACAGTTTTTGGCAAAGTTGGAAAAATTTTCTGTTTTTTGGATCCCAATAAAAATCGAACTACTGGACTAATTTTACACTTTGTTTTTTTAATCGACGCGAAATTTTGTCCTCTTTAATTTATTAAAGTACTATTGTTTACAAAATATGCACCGTTTTCGAGTTATAAGCGAAAAACTGGGAAAATCCGAAAATTTCGAGGTTTTTTTACACCCCAAAAGTTTCCCCCTTCCCCCCCCCCCCCTTTCGAAGTCGCAAAACTATATTTGGCATACCCAAACTATACCAAACGATCCTAGGAAAAAAAATCTTTTACCGCAAGTAACGTAAGCAGAAATCCCCCTATATACTGGGCTATAGGCCTACAGTCATGGAAAATACTAAACAATGTAATGCTGGTATTATTAATTAATTTAACTATTTCTACATATATAAAAATGAATGTATCTTTCTTTGTTTCTTTGTCCTCTATAGACTCAAAAACTATTCGACCAATTTCACAGTTTATCCGTATTATTGCCAAAAGTGTTTGGACGAATTACTACAGTCTAAGGGGTTAAAATGGGGTGTGTACTCCTATAAAATAAATATAAATTTAACTAAGGACCTACAATCTATTAACATAAAATTATGTAATATTACTTTTAAGCAGGCCCGGAACTAGGGCGGGGCAGAGGTCATGTGCCAGCGGCGGCAGATATCAGGAAGCGGTAAAATTTGAAAATTTTATAAAAAAAATATAAGTTATTAAACGTTTTCAAAATAATAATATCACAATCAATATTGTTTAATTTGATTTGATTTTTTTTTTGCATAATTTATAAACTTTATTATACTGGATACAAAGTTAACAAGTTAATTCTTAAGCCTTAGAAGACACGAGAATTAACGCAGCTCATGGGCCTGGAGTGAGTGTTATGCCTACTACTGGTATGAATTAGTAGCCTGAGCGCTCGGCATAATATCAATTAAACACTAACGAGCTTCCCTTATCAACTTTGACGACGCCATCAGTACATTTGCAGCTAAGAAGGCTCGAAGAATTCAATTTTAGGTACAATACATAACATTCCTACTTCCGACCAAGCTAAAATTACATTTTAGACGTAATTTTTTGCGTATTTGAAATTGAGTTACAAATACAAAAAAATATTTTTGCCCCCTCGACAAATCTCATAGTTCGGTCCTGTTTTAAGGGATATAAAGAACTAATTGCAATTTGATTAAATAAGTCAAAGGGATGAAATAACTACCCTTAAATGTAATATTAATCCATACACATACTTTTTCTATGATCTCAAAAACTGTTCAACTGATTTCACAATTTACACATATCAGTACCTGGATTTTTTTAGATAATATGGTCACTACAAACAAATATAGTTAAATTAAGTAGCTACCCCTATACAATAAAAATAAATTATACTAAATTCTTATCAACTCCTATAAAAGCGAGTGTACGTCCGTAAGTTCATAGGTACGTACGTGAGTAACATATAATATAACAGCTGATTTCTCCCATCATCTATAGGCCTAATACTGAAACAAACCCAGTGTAGATTATAGTTTGGAGTTATGTTTAAACTTCAATCGTTATAATTTCTTGCGAAGTAAATTTATTTCATATGAGTTATAGAACTAATATAGTATGATAATAATGCTATGTTAAAATATAAGTTATAACAATTCAAAATATAATAAATATTAAATACACGTATATCAAGAGTTTCATTGAGAAAATAGTTGGAGAGAGAGGGGGATATCTATGAAATGTCATTCGAACACAGGCTAGCTTAAGCAAACACAACACCTAGCGGAAAATATGTAAACTCCCCAAAAAATATACGAATTGTCAAATAACCCGGTTTTCGAGATTGAAAGAAACTAATTAAAATTACTTCCCCATATTTTTACCTATACTTCCTATATCAAAATTAAACAAAATTAATAGATCTATCCAGGAAAATTATTACCTTAATTCAATACTAAATTATTCATTAACTCTTTACATTTAAAAGTCAGAATCTTTGCCTAACGCATTACCAATTTAAAGCGGAACTCGGAAGAAAAACTCCGAGAACCACCAATTTTAGAGAAAACCTAATGTGGCCTATAAACAGAACGAACCTTTCTACATACAAAAAGTCTTTGGCAAAAATATCAAATATACACCGTTAAGACAGAAAAATTGTTAAATTAATTGAGAATCATCTACAACATACCAAGGGCGACATGTTTATTTGGGATTGCCACGCCCACGACGGAGTAACTTACCCGTGATTGGACCATAAATTTGCATGGATTACAAAATACGAGTTAGTTAGTTTCTTTAAGTTGTAGATATAACAAACTAGATTATAAATAAACGGTACCAGGAACTGGCACATACTTTCTCACAAACATATTTAAATTACTACACAGATTCACTGTGAATTCATAATTTTAGGTGGGGTATGAGAGGTGATTTATTAAAGTAGAAGGTTAATTAATAAATATTATTATTATTAATATTATTATCTAGAGAGAAAACTATTCCATAGATTTCGAACAAATTTGCACCAAACACGTCAATTAGGCCTGTATAGATGCACGAAAAAAGATTTAGAAAAATTTTTAAAAACAACCCCCTTTATGGAAAAAAACCCAAAAATCAGTTATTATTATTATTATTAGCTAAACAAGAATTTTTAGAAAGATGCGGTTTCTTGCATATGGTAGAGTACATTAAAGGCTACAAATAAGCCAAGTTTTATCAAAATCGTTAGACCATTTTTTTATAAAAAAATAACTGATTTTTGGGGTTTTGTTTTGCCAAAAAGGGGGTTGTTTTTCAAAAAAAATCAAAACCGTTTTTCGTGCATCTATACAGGTCTACTTCACATGTCTGGTGCAAATTTGTTTGAAATCGATCGAATATAGTTTTCGCTCTAGCTTTGTATAGGTTACATACAGACATACATACCTACAGACATACAGACAGACATTTTGTAAAAAACACTTTTTTGGACTCTGGGGGGTCCCAAATCGGATATTTCCACAAAAATTTCAACATCGATTTTTTTTAGATCACTATACTTTCTGTATACTACCTATAGTATAGTAAGAAAGTGAAAGGGTACCTGTAATAATATGGAGTTATTTAAGTGTTTCATTCAATGTATTTATTAATTTCCACTGTACAATATCTATCGATTATACTTTAAATTATTTTACTTTTTAAAAAATAACTTAACACTCAAAAGAAACACATTTTAAACTAATCAATTCTTAACGCTTACAAACACAAACGCCCCGAAGATTTTATCAAGTCGTTGATTGTGTAGTTCCGAAGTGGACCAAAAGTGCAATAATTTTTCATTCTTGTAAAACTACCAAAGGGAACAGTACGCCATTTGGCTAGTGAGTAATAATTTAAAGAAATTGACCCGTTTATGACCAAATATACCATCCAAACTATCAAGCAAGACTTGCAGTATAACTCATCAAGATAAATATGTAATAAAAATTGGTCGAACCCAAAAAGAAGACACCAAGAAGAAAAGGTATATTGGTGAGATCCTTCCAATCTATTACTAAGCCTAATTTATCCTGTTGTATAATTATTGTAGAAGTTCAAAGACTATTGAGAAATATATCGTACATTATTTTTCATATTTATATAACTCGTACAGTACGATTTTTTTAACCGTGCCCTCGGCCACGATTGTACTAACCTGAATGATAACGTTAGAAATCGCTCTGTCTACTTTAGTTTTCTCCACGAAAACTGAGCCGAGCTGCGTAAAACAGAGAAAACCGAGTTTCAATAACACTGTCATTTAATACACTTAACATCGATGTAAAATTATGAAACTTTCACGGATACGCAGATAAGAACCATACGATTCGTATGATGTAAAAGAAAATCAATTACAAAACCTATTTCATATTTTAAAAATCAATATTACAACAATGTACTTTAATAATGACATGAAATTTTCACACCGCTGGAAGTTTTTTATTTGTTGGTCAGAGAAAAAAGTGTTCGCGAGAAAGTTTTAGATAAAGGTCCAAATTAAATATTTTATTTGAAACATTTTTTCGTTTGACTTACGGTTTGATCGGTACGGATGTCTGAAGTTAGATTCCGGGGAAAACTTCCTGCCTGGGTTGAAGTAGGCCTACTTGGTGTCTGGCATTTACCTTAACCACACCACAGTATTATTATTCGAATACTCGAACAAGAGACAAGTAGTCTATGACTCATTCAAATAGTTTTTATTTCAATAATTTTATTCGAATAATTATTCAATCATTTTTGTTTATTCGAAGTTTGTGGAACTGCCTTTACAATCCCTCCCCGCTACACCGCTAGCCCACCGAGCGCTAGTCGAGCCGAGGGCACGGTTAAAAAAATCGTACTGTACATGTGTGAACAAACTTTGAACTAAGAGATACCCAGATATAACATTGCATACATTTACAACCACATTGCACTATCATAACTAATATTAATTACCATTTTCATGTAATTTACTTTTATTATTATTATTATTACCTTATGGCGATTCTGTCAAACAATCCTTGGTTGATGTGGTTAGTAGGGTATATCTTTCCACTTACATGACGCGTTTCGACTCTTTAATCAGTAATTATCAAATGCACACACGAATACTTAAACAACACAATTACAACACATTTTAAAACTTTTCAACATAAACACGGTCGACATATATTATCGGTGACCGTTCTCGAATGTCTTCGATCGTCAACTCGCGTCATGTAAGTGGAAAGATATACCCTACTAACCACATCAACCAAGGATTGTTTGACAGAATCGCCATAAGGTAATTATAATATTAATATTAACAATCCAGTAAGGCTACAACATTGAAGAATGGAATATACAGCAAGTCAAGTTACTTTTATTCCTTAACTGTGTGTTACAATATTTTGTTTAATTTTATCTTAATCATATCTTAATCAATACTTGGGAAAAGTCGGGACCGACCCACCGAGGTTAAGGTTTCTTGTGTGTTATTTAATAGATAAAGACAATACTTAGAACAATTAAAACTGTTTATTCATATTTAAACCCCGAGACTGTTTTAAAGACAATTGATAAATGTGTTAATGTTAAAGTTTCCCATTGAAATAATGTACATTGCAATAGATTATGGCATGATGAACCATATTGAACAATGATGATTGAATGAATTCATTTATTTTTAAAGAAGCATAATACTTTCAATTAATGTATATAACTAGTTTTCTTACTAAGTTATTAAAAGAAATTAAATTTTGTGTTCTTATTATTTGTGTGTTGAACTTATTTATATAAATTAGATCAGATCAGTACTATTTATTGTGTTGTTATAATTTTGGCTTAGAGGCAAAAAACGATTGGCAACAATAATTATATTAAAATTAAGTTATTATTTTTTATGTGTTGTCATAATTTTGGCACTCCAAGCGTGGGGCTTGTCATAAACAAACTTTTGAGAAGTTATTATAACGTTATAATATTTGCTTTGAGGTTATAAACTGTATATAAACATACCCTTTTATTATCAATATATTTGTTTATATAAATTTAAAGAAGAGATATATTCGTTTAACTTCGGAAACATTCGTACATCTTCGTATAACATATACACATATTTGATTAATAATTTCTTTACTATAATATTAAAAACTTCTAAATCATTTGATCATCAATATAAAATAAAAATCATTTAAAAGATATTATGTTTATCTTTCTTTAAATATATAATAACGTAGACTATGTAAATAAAAATGTTTAACAAATATGCCTACAGTTTTATGATAATTTTTATTGTACACATTTACCGAGTTATAAATCCCCGTGAGCATAGTTATGTAGGCCTAGCTAAGTATTCCTTAATGTTTTTTAATAGTTTGTTTTTTAAATTATGTATTTCTGATGTGTATCTAATTAATCACGGAGGCTTACTAGTTTCAAAATAAATTCTACTCTACCTTTTATAAGTCAACTCCCCACTGACTGTACTATATCTAAATCATATTTTGTACATTATTTTTCTTGTGTACATTCAACGTTATTGTAAAATAAGGGTACGGTATGTATTAACATATCATATCCGATACTAGACAAACATGTTTCTTCTACAAACAAACGTGCGGTGGTTTTATAAGATTTATTTTGTAAACACAGGTTGAATAATATTACAGAAATCGTTTGATCTCGCTGCGAGGGAAATTGTAAACAGTTTAAGTCCTTTTGTTTGGAGAGTTTTCTTTGAAATGGATAGGATGCATCTTTTATTTCCATCCAAACCTTCTCGTGTGACATCTCAATCTGCAACGAAGATCATTTCTTAGAATACATGACAAAAGGGAATATGGCACAAGCCTTCATACATTAGTTTCTTTGTTAAATAATGCTTCGATATATGATGTAAAAGCGTAGAGGAAATATATAACTGCCAAAATAAAAAGAAAAAGTTTGAATATTTGTTTCTTGGAAAAGGTTTATCTAAATAATACGATTGAGTTCATATCTTTACCGGTTTGAAACACAACACCACTGAAAAATATATTCTATACATTTCTATACATGTTGAAAAAAATCCATGCATACATGTCTAAGAGGAATACAGAAAGTGTGTGTTTGTTTCTTTATAGGCAAACAACCAGTTTTGTTATCATCGCCTTGTCAACTCCTATAAAACGTGAAATACTCCTAAACACAAAAGTAATCAAAACCAGTTAACGAGAGATACAATCTAGACAACCTTAACAAATAACAATCAGTTCTAAGAATAAAAACACAGAACACAATTCTCACAAAAATATGTGTATTCATCAAACGTCGCATTTCGAACTTAGACGGAATTTTTTTTGTGAAATAAGATTTTTTCCTACAACCAAGCGTAAAGTGCTATTTTACGTTTTAAGAACAACCGAGCGATAAAACGATAAACAGCTGATTCATATTGACTATTGTTGTGTCATATGTTGACTAAAGACCGTTAGGCTATCCACAATAACTTTGTGAGTAATTTTGTTCTCTATAATTCAATAAATAAGTTAGCAGAAGAATTTGCTAACTCCTCCAAATATTAGTAACGTGACAAAGGAAATAACAATAAACTTGTTACCACGAAAATCAAGAGAGCTGCGTGAAAAAAAATATGAAGAATTTATGGAGTGGTGTAGTGAAAAACGAGTGCAAAAAATATCAGAGAACGTGTAGGAAAAATTAGGGAAAAATAATGTTGTAGGAAAAATTTAATATGTAATTCGAGCGTAAAATGTCTGTCGCTTTCGAGAAATTACCGCGCTCCGCTACGCGTCGCGTGGTAACCTTTTCCTCTCAAGCGATAACGACATACATCCCGTCCGGTTTTATTTAGGCTTCTACTTCACATCATTTGGAAATAATACAAATTGTATACATTAACTTTACTAATTATTATTAATTTGCAGGTCTCCGTATTAAAAACTAATATCTTTAAAACAGAACGTAACATCAGTTTTACACTAGTATTTTCTATGCAATGTAACCTTAGTTTTTCTTTGTGTGATCTGTAACATTTATTTTGTTTTTAAACATTACAAAAATTCATGTTTTTATTTGGTTATTTTCTTATTTCCTAATTGTTTAATATTTTCAAAATAGTTTTTTAATAATAATAATTTTTTGAAAAAAATAAACCAACTTCAAAAAAACAAAAACAAAAAAACTAAAAAGTAAAAAATAATTGGTATATTGAGTAAACGTAATTTATTCAAAGCCGATACAAACAAATTTTTGAAGTCGGTGCCAAATTTATTATTAATTTATTTAAATAAATCAACTTTACAAGCAATTATAATGATTGGAGTTGTAAACATAACCAAAAAGTATAATCTATGCTGGGTTTGTTGAAGTATTACCGATTATGAGTGAAATTAGCTGTTATATTATATGTTACTCAAGTACGTATACATGCATGTACGGACGTAAACTCACTTTTATATTAGTTGATTAAATGCGTGACACAACTCTGAATTCATTTTATTCATGTAAATGTAGGCCTAAATGAATTTACGACGTTGTGAGCATTTATGTAATGTATTTATACCTAGTTGACTCAAATTTTCAACAAAAATATTTGCTAAATCATAAAAATTTGAATAAACTGGCTTTTTAAGAAATATTTTATTAATAGCTGACCCGACAGACATCCTGTCCAAATTTCAATAAATTTGGTTGTGATTGTTTTGTGAATTTGTGATAAGCTGTTGGAAAATGGTAAAAAAAATAACAAAACGTATTTCTGAGTGATCATTGTATCTTTTAACGATTGAAGAAATGGATATGAAATTTGAGGAGTAGTAGATTTAGAAGAACTAAAATAGTGTTAAATTCTAGGTAAATTTGGCACTGACTTCAAAAATTTGTTTGTGTCGGCTTGAATAAATTACGTTTGCTCAATATACTAATTATTTTTTACTTTTTAGTTTCAGCATTTTTTTTTTTTTTTTTTTTTTTTTTTTTTTAA
>JAGFPH010003320.1:130458-151273 GCA_018207615.1 Philaenus spumarius | reverse complement strand
TTTCCCCCAAATTAACTACAGTTTCTTTTGGCACATTACTTTCCCACCACCGTGTAAGTTTTTACACATTTCTTTTCGGAGGGTTCCTAAAGAATTTTGGTAAGTAATTTCCCTGACTTTCAACAAACCTAAATCTTTTCTCAACTTCCCTGGCCAACTCATATTTTAGATGAAATAAAACCTGAACACAAAATCTCACAACAAATACGTTTACCAACTTCAAACGGCAATGTCGCCATCCTCAGTGATGCACGGGCTACACTAATCAAACTATAACTATCTAACAGTGTGTCAACGCACCGAATTTATACCTTACAGGGGACGTGTCATAAACCTTTGCTAAGGCGTTAACCACCGACTATCGTTATTCAAATAGCTTGACAATAACAATATAACTTAAACAAAATTACTAAACTAATACTATTATTTAACAAAACATAGTATTTATTGCATTAACAAAGAATTCTGTAAACGACCTAATTCATTATTCACAATTATGTTACGGTATTTGTTAATATACAAATTTTTCATGTTTTGAAATTATTTTACTACAAAATTTCAATTACATTTTAGTAACATGCAAATAAATATTTTGAGCTTGACTTGTGAGAGTATCAAGTATATCTATACTTGATAGAATAAACTTTGAACACAAAATCTCACAACTAATACGTTTATCAACTCAAACTCGTTTCAACGACAACGTTGCCATCTTCAGTGATGCACGAGCTACAATAGCCAAACTCCAACTCAAATATAATTTGTATATTATACAAATTATAATACACAATTATATAATAACTCAGTTTTAGTATGACTATTGTAGCTCGTGCATCACTGAAGATGGCGACGTTGTCGCTGAAACGCATTCGAGTTGATAAACGTATTAGTTGCGACATTTTGTGTTCAAAGTTTATTCTATTTAGTAACATGTCTGCCTCCGCCTCTACTGGCATACTCCTTACATCACCATACACAGAAGAAAAAAAGCAGGTGTATTTTAGCATGTTTCCCCAGTACAAATTGATTTAATTTAAAATAAGGACTGCTAAGGGTTTAGTGATAAATACTGAGAAACAGTACATTTACATATTTCAGTGTTTAAATTCCCCGAGTCCATTTAACAGAACTTAATTAAAATAAAAAATTAGCCTACAATAAAAATGAGAAAGTAGAATAAAAATATAATAAATAAACTTAGGCTAACACAATAAATTGAGTACAAATTAGTAATATAATAAAATAAAACAAGAAAAATAATCCATAAAAATAAATGTAACGTATAATATTTTTAAAACAATTTTAACATACACATACTGACAAATTTTAACATACAATCAGCAGAAATAATATTAAAGTTACTAGGCCTAACAGAACAAAAAGAAACAAACTATGTGATCCACAAAACAAAATAAAACATTTCTATTAAATAAATTAGAACAAATACATTTCATTGCACAAAACGGAAATAGCCTATATAAATATAAGGTAATAAACAAAATGTGCAACATGAAATGTGCATAGGGTGTACAATAAACATAACTTTACATTAAGGGTCTTCTATACCTTGCGTAAAACAGCAAAGTTTAGTATGCACTTCGTACTAACGTGTTTCGGACGCCGTTTTTCAACCTAAAAAGATGTGAAACATCTTAAAGTGTTCTTAAAGGCTTTGTGCTTTTGACTTATATCTCATAATTGAAAGAAATCGTCGGCAACTCCTTTTAATCAACAGTTTAACTGAGTAAAAATCGATTATTTTTAACGCATGTTTTGGGTGTTTTAAGCAATAATTTCCATATTTTAAGCTAACACGTAAAAAATATAAAGCCTTCTTTAAAACTTAAAGTAGTTTTCCAGATTATTAATTTATAAATAGAATCCGAAACACGTTCTTACGAATGCATGTTTCAACGATTTTGCGGCTTCAGTCAGACCTTTTGTATTGAAATCATACTGTACACTCGGGAGTTTTCTTCAAGATATAGAAGAGCCTTAAATTGTTCTGTTATTGTTTTTTCCTTCTATTTGCGGTTCGGGGTTTCATTCAATCATTGTGAATTTATCGCCACAGCTCTTCCACCATTGCAGATATCAATTAGAAAATGTCTGCTGTTTGATTAACACAAATATAATAACAAAGTAAACATTTCATTTTCAAATGTTGACTGAATTTGAGACAAAAACTAATTAAAATATAAACATTTCGAATAAAAAGAAACATATCCATTCGTAAATTCTTTAAAATGGCAAATAATGGGAAGGAAAATAACAGCCTTAACAGTTTTCAATTTTAATGGTCTACTAGTATAATTGGTGTTTACAAAAATGTATTACAATGGAACAGTTTCTTCAGTAAAGTAACCAGAACGGTATAAAATACTTGCAAATGATTCATAACAAGTAAAGCGTAACATTATGACCATGACTAACGGAAATGTTAAATTCTACGACAGAATTACACTCGCCAACAAAACAGACAAATAAACAGTATATACAACACGACTAAGTAATGTATACACTATTAGCCTTGGATAGGCGTGGACACAGTCCAAATATAAATATCTATAGACTCCTTGGCTTCATCTCAAACGTTGTATATAATCGAATCCATTTCTCTGTAGAAGGGGTAATAGGATCGGATTTCTCATTGCGACGTTTATGATGGCTTATATTCCAGACAACAGTAAACATTCTGTTCGTTTTCGTTTTACTGTCGACTGTAATATCGGTAATAAATAAATGACTTTGCTTCGGTTCTTTTATTATATCGTTCCCATAAATAAATATAACTCGGTAGATGCCGAGATGGCTTTCTCTATTGGTTCGCGGAAATGACAAAATTTTATTTAGTTCCATTATAAATCTTTCAATTCGCGTAAGAGGGAAATTTCGAGTGACATTCATTTAAAAAAACTGTATTAATACCACAAAAAAAAACTATATATCTTCAATTTGTACTAAATCAATTACAACCTTTGTACTTCAACCAGACGCAAGCAATTATTTTTGTGTTCGAATATTTCGTTTCGTAAACTTCAGTCTGTCCATGTAATGCAGATGTCACATTTTAATTGGATTTGAAAATAATAAACTTTAGATCCTGTATAAGCTTATTCCAGATAAGGGAATCGATACGTACTCATTCAAAATTTGATTAAATTTTTAATAAAAACTATGATTTTATAAGCTTTTGAAAACTTGTAAAACTTACAAACTGTGTGAAAATAAATCTCAAACAAAAAATTGCGGAAAAACTGTTACTGATAAGAATGTGTATTCTACTTTTCGGCGTTAATTCTTTTCCGCTGCATTGCTGCTAAAAACGGTCGGAAAAGGCTAGTAAACCTGACGTGATTACTGTGATAAAAAAATAGTACATAGGTTATTAAAAATTTATTTGCAAGTTAGTTTTATTCAATGCAGGGTAAAAAAACTCAAAAATTCACGAGAATTCAATTTTTATGACGAGTTCTTCTTAAAATAACGCAATATTAGTGCTTAGATCACAAAGTGAGTTACTTAAAAACTCGAAAAGACTCATACAACTCAAAACATTAAAAAAATCATTTTTAAACTACAGCAAATGTAAAATTTAAATAAAACATCATCGCCTGTAAAACACGAGCATCCATTAATGCTCACAAATTAAACAACTGGAACACACGCACAAAGAAAAAAGTTTAAAAATTATTCACTATTAAAACTAGTTACAAAATGCAATAGGTAATCGATATAAAACAAGTATAAACTCTTACAAAAGCTAGTGTACGCCCGAACGTACACGTGACTATCAATATAATATAACAGCTGATTTCACCCATCATCTGTAATACTTAAACAAAACCTATCGTATATTATATTTTAGTGTTATGTTTATAACTTCAATCATAAGTCTTGTGAAGTGGATTTTTTTTTTAAATATGAGTTAAAGAAATAATAGAAGCTATATAATACGTTATAAAATTTGCTTTGAGGTTATAAAATGAATATAAATACAAAATTTTATTATAAATATATTTATTTATGCAAATTTAAAGAAGAGATACTTATTCATTTAATTTCGGAAACATTCGCACATCTTCGTATAACATATAAACATATTCCATTATTAATTTCTTCATTATAATATTAATAACTTCTAAATCATTTGATCTATCATTATGAAATAAAAAGCAATTAAAAGATAATATTTTATATATATTTAGATGTATAATAATGTATATAAATACACAAATTTTGTTAAATAGGTCTACAGTTTTACCGGTTTAAAAATCCCCTCAGCATAGTTAGGTAGGCCTACATAAAGTTTGTTGTGTTTAAATGGTATTTGTTTAAATTATGTATTTCTGATGTGTATCTAACTAACCTGCCTGTGATTTTTCACGGGGGCTTACTAGTCTTTAAATATTACACGGAGACATGGGATCCATGTATATACTGTACATTTGATCTCAGGGAGCCACTGAGTCCTTAGTCGGCTGTAGAGTTATAGTCAAGCCAAACGAAGCACTGGGAGATCGTAAAACGGCATCAGTGACAACGCTATTTAGGATTGCCTAGTAATAATGAAATTAATGGGTAAATTTATCATTATGGATGGCTAGTGAAGCACCACAGGGCTACCGACGTTGTTGGGGGCCGTTTGGTGACAAATTACCAACCACAATGTAGTTCACTATTTAATAATGAATACAATAGTTCGGCAAGGCCTTGCTTGGCCACATGTAACCTCACCGGTAGTTTCATTTAGTTTATAAAATTATTGTAAGTAAGACAAAATATTAGTTACAAAATAGCATCATCAAGGCCGGCTTCGCGTATTGCGGAGAATTTGGTTTACCAGAATTGCCTCGCGATAATAATTAACTAATTAAGATTCACGTGTACGATGCACGTGAATGTCTGCACGTGTTACGATGGAGAAACACTAACACCAAATCAATGGTGTGGGTATTAACACTGAGCATCGTATGAATGAAACTCGGTAGGCGAAACATCTAACGGACATGCTTTAATTTGTTCACGCTACAAATGAAAGTGTCTAATGGAAATAATTGAAGACAGTGTTGAAAAAGTGGCTGCTATCCCTTGGGTTAGCAAGGAATGACCGATGCGTAGACGAAAAACCACTACTTAAAGCTTAAATGAGCGCGTGGGGAGTATTATAACTCCCAGGTATATAAATTTGGTTATAAAAATAAAAGATGTGCCCTGTTCAGTACATTCCTAAAGTTGTATGCGTCATCTACTTGACTTGTTTTCAGACTCACTCGTTTCTGTCAGCCCTATAGACTCTTTATAGGAGTGGCGGTTCCAGACTTTGCAGGGCCATGGGCGATTGGGGGTGGTCTGGGGGTAGGGAATTTTTGAAAATTTCATGCTCTTAACTCACTTTTTACGCTGTTTCAACTCATTTCAAACGTGCGCAGTTACCATGACTTCATAGGAAAATACTACCTTCATCAGGCCCAATTAATACAAACTCAACACATACAAAAATAAAAATTAAATATTGTTTACTGTCTAAAAACAACTCTACAGGACACACGAACAAAAATTAATAAGGTTATATTATAGAGTAGACAATATTGTAAAACAGAACTGATGCAATAAAACCAAATCTGGATAGTAATTGAAAAATAAACAGTGTTAGAGAACTAATTATGTTTAAAAAACAAATATAACTAACAGCAAACCTATATATTGGGCTGTGTTAGATATACCCTTCATAAGATGTTATTGAAAAAAGAAAATTATCTATATCATTAAAAGATTTGTATCGAAAACTTATTTCCAATCGCCCAGCCTCTCCTAATGAACCGATTTTGATGATTTTTTAAATGTGTTTCTTTTTACCTCTAAATACGTCATAAAGCATTGAATTTTTTTAGCATTCGGGGCCATAAAAATTATAATTTTATGAAATTTTTTCATGCTGTTTATGTGCATATGGTAGAGGGTACATAAGTGCTACAAATAAGCCTATTTTATCAAAATCGTTAGAACAGTTTTTTTAGGGGGCAAAATAATAACTGATTTTAGGGGAGTTTGTCGGTCAAAAATGGGGTTGTTTTTCAAAACCTGTTTCGCCTAATTGACCTATACAGGCCTAATTGACATGTTTTGTGCAAATTTGTTCGAAATCGATCGAATAGTTTTCTCTCTAGCTTTGTAGACATACAGACAGATATTTTGTAAAAACTACTTTTTTGTACTCAGGGGGTCCCAAAACGGATATTTACACAAAAATCTCAACATCGATTTTTTTTTGCGATCACTATACTTTCTCTATACTTACAGTATAGTGAGAAAGTAAAAATACTTGCTCTCAAAAAACGTGCTTACGGCTGTAGGATTTTGTTTGGTTAACAAACTGGTCCGAGCGACTTAGACAACCAATGTGTATATCGAATTTGAACCAATTCAGACTTAAAGAGAGCAAACAAATATGTAAAATTTTTAACATTAACGAGTTCTGGGGAACATGATCCATGCTCATTTACTACTTCTGACCTTAGGTCTCACCATAAGGGTTACTGCAATAGCTCATCGTTCCTATGGAAATTTGCTAAAAGGGTAGGCCCACTTAAGGGTTAAGTTGTTTAGTTTAATCTCAAATTGGTAAGGACAGCACAATTATAAAATTAAACCCTTTACAATAAACTAAAAGTGATACAAATTAATAATATCAGCAATAAAATTACGTTTTGGCGGGAACGTATAGACTGGACGAAACATGTAAACCAAAAATATCTAGTTTAACTTCATTGTGAAATTAGCACGTGGGAACAGCTGATCGTAAATTCCCTGGTTTGACGTTTAGAGTATGTCATGTCTTGAAAATGATATTTAGTAACTCGTCCGGGGATACTGTTAGCCTTTTCAACTACGAATTAAATGATTGTTTGTATAATATGTTGATTTCTAAACGGCGCCGAGGCCGGTAAATTTATAGTTGTTTAATTAGCTTGATGTTTTATCCAATTAAATGTTTTGCAAAATACTAGTAGTTGATTAATAAAGAAGATAAATTTTATGAGGAATAGCTCTCTCTCCCTCTCTCTCTCTCTCTTATACAGAGTGTCCCAGAACTCTATGGACCCCTTTTGTGTGTATGTTCCTGGGATCCAGACAAACATATTTCACAATATAAACATGGGTCTACGGTGCTTATTTTTTCGTCTGTCTGTCTGTCTGTGTTTTTTTACAAAATACTTAACACTTTTGGAAGTAAAAAAGATATTGAGATCAAACTTAGGACCCCTGTAAATCATGTTTTTCGAGACCGAATTTTGTGTTTTGGGTCAAATATCGCAACAATTACTGCAGTTGCAGAACTGGGACCTATTTTATTAAGTTTATCTACTCATTTTACGTCCTTAATTAACGTAGTACATATTTCAATAGGGATTCGTGTCTGTGAGTAATCTGAAACAAGGGTGAAATATTTAGCCAGCTGTAACCCTTTAACGAAGCATTTCCTGACCTATGAATATATGAACTTTTTTCATTATTTTTTGCTAGTGGAATCAGCTTAGAAAGTGCTCGGAACATTATGCAAATAACTTGTTATTCTAGCTCATAATAACATTAAAATATTTTGTTTCTAGAGTAATTCTGGGTATTGTTGACAACTACCAACAAATACATTTTTCCTTTTTTTTGTCAATATCTCTGTTATCCTTTGAGTTACAGACAAAATACAAAACCATTGTGTTTGCCATTAAAAAAGTAAACATTTTTGTGTCTTGTAATTTTTTTGTAAAATTAGCGGTTTTTGAGATATTTGACATTAAAAATTATAAACAGAAGCCATTTTAAAAATATTTAAAATAATGTTCTAATTTTTCGTACAACGATAAAAGGTTACGCAACAAATAGTTATACAAAGTTTGAGCTCAATATCTTTTCTACTTCCAAAAATATTAACTATTTTGTAAAAAAACACATACAGACAGACGTAAAAATAAGCAGTATAAATATCTATATAAATAAAAATGTAAATGTTTCTTTTTTTCAGAATCTCACATCTCCAAAAGTTCTTCACCAATTACTTTAAAATTTTAACACATTACATTCGAATACAAGCATGTTTTTACATACTTTTTTGAAAAACAGCATCTATTGAACATAAAAAAAAATATATTAAATATTTTACGGCAATAGGAACGCCACACTAAATAATAAATAAATATGTTTATTGTTAAGTTTGAGTACAATTTTCTGCCAATCCTAACGTAACACTTTCACTAAAGTTTGTCGATGCGTTTCGGAATTCCTCCATTATCGAGACCTACCGGTATTTCAAGTACTCTGAAATACTGAAATACTCTGACCTGAGTACTGAAATAGGTCTCGATAATGGAGGAATTCCGAAACGGGTCGACAAACTTTAGTGAAAGTGTTACGTTAGGATTGGCAGAAAATTGTACTCAAACTTATTTCATGGATCGTAGCAGATATAATTTGTATAATAACTTATGTTTATTGTTGATACAGTAATCAGCTGTTTGCTTTAATATTTCCATTAACACCTAATTTCAAATTTTGAAGCAATTATTTGTATTTCTAACTTTTAGGTTAGGTTTTAATTAAAGTGTGGATCTGAGCCTTGCTGGTTCTTTTAACCATTATAAAATATCTGAAATAATTTGATATGGACATTTAAAATCATTTACCATCTTAGCTTTGAGGTTATTATTAATTCTACACCTTTATTATATATAAAAAAATTGCATAATTATGTGCATAGAAGGTTCCAACGGGGTTGGTTTGCTGAGCACGCAGGGGACTATTCTCCTAGTTTTAAATATGAAAAGATTTACGATGAAAAACATAATCACAATTGCGATGAAAGTAATCGTCTAACGTAAGTTTGCCAAACAAATGTTATATGAATTGTCAATTTGTTGTTGAAAGCCCTTTGTAATTTGAGGACATTTCGTGTTAAACGTATTTGCGAGCGTTTTAAATTGCAATACCAAATCAAAGCTGCGCATTTAACCATTTCGCAATATACTAATTTGATATTCTACTTTTGACTAGCGATGAAACAAATATAAGAGTACTGAGGCGACAAAATCACACTGATTTGAATAAAAACCTCGAACCGCAAAACAAGGATAAAAAACAATAACTAAACAACTAAATTGTAAGTTATGTTTATCTACATGTTTTGTATCTAAATGTGGTTCGGGGTTTTTATTCAAATCAGTGTGATTTTTACTGGTGAAAGAAACATCTTTCATGTATGACATTAAAGAATTGGATTTTTTTGCTTTATGTTCAAAACTAAATCGAAAATATCATATTCTTTCTTTTCTGTTTAGATAAAAAAGCAGATTAAATGAAATTTCAATATAGTATTTTTGATGTGTGAAAAGAACACATATTTAGAAACAATGTGCTAATTGTTCAAAAATTGCTAATTTGTAACTATAAAAAATTGCACATTGGGACGGAGCGAAGCGAAGCTCTATTGTCACATTATCAGACCAATTTGACCAATTTTTACAAATAAAAAATAATTGAATATAAATACAAGGCCGTCATAAGAACATTTTCATATTGATAATTTTTTTGGTTATAAAATATAGTCTGTTATTTATTTATCCATTAAAGAAGTTCAACATATGGAAGTGAAAAACACTCGTAGAGAAAGTCTTCAATAAAAGTTTCTAGATATTACTGACTTAGTATAAGTCCCCGTGAAAAATCACAGGCAGATTAATTAGATACTCATCAGAAATACATCATTTCTAAAAATACTATTTAAAAACCAACATGGACAGTCCGAACAGAATGTTAATACTTATTTGGCGAACATTTTCGAGAATTTTTTTCTGAAAATACTGAATCGTAAAAAACTTAAATACTTTTTTAAATAAAATATTCACTTTTTATGGTTCAAATTATCATCTGGTGTAGTAAAATCATGCACAAGGTTTAAGCAAGGTGAAAACCATTTTGAAAATTATCGGAGCTCGATTTTGCGGAGAAGAAACAACCCTCCAAGTGCTAACATGTTTGAAAGTTGCGTTATAGTTTGAGCAACATATTTTGTAAATAAATGTGTACGACGCCGCTATTTTTAATGCAATCGGATACTTCTATGTATGGTTGTGTTTGGAAAGAGTCATTTTATTATAGTACAGATTTTCATAGCGATATCGACTCAAACAAACCTTCGGCAGAATTGTCAAATCAACTATCTAGTCGTATAGTACGCGTAGATAGACGCTCGGAACTCGGACTTTGTTTGTTTATCAGCTGTTGTTATTCAGTTTAGATCAGTTTATTTTTATTTGCTTTTGTAAATGTTTATTATTTTTTTTAATAATTATGAGTATACTTAACCATTCAAGTGCTATTAAAGGTGCATTTGAAAATAGTGACTTTCAGAGACTTTGAACTGTAATTTTAATTTTTCTTGTATATAATGTGTGTGTAAATTTGTATCCTTTATAACAAATTAAAACCATAAATATTGGGCCTAGACAGTACTTTTATATCTTTAGAATCAAGTGTTTCTTCTTTGTGCACAAACAAATTTTTTATAAAAAACGGAGTTGTTTTCTTTTATAGACAAAAAGTTTTTTTACAGCAAAGTAGTAATGTTATGTATATTTCTATTCACCATAAAATGGTGCAACTTTTGGCTATAATGAAATTTCTACAGTGATCAAATGTTTTTAATTTCTACTTTGGTCAACAAAAAAAAGATAAAAGTTATGAGGTAAGCCTGTTAAAGCTATTTACTGTAAAGATCATGTAATTGTGATTAAAATGGTGTATAATAAGTTCTACTTTACTGTTAGTGAGTATTTTATAATGATTTTAGTTAATAAGCATGCACGGAACCAAAAAAACCTTTAGAGCAAAATAGTCAGCACTTGGAGGGTTAATATATTACATTATCCAAGAGTCGTACTATACTGCGATAGAATAATAACTGAACACGGATTCACACAACGACGTATTAGTTGCGAGAATCTGTGTGTCTTATTCTATCAATTAAATACATCACCTCCCAAGTCAAGCTCAATATGTATTTATATATTGTGGACGCCAAATTATGTAAAAGTTTTAAAAAACATCAGCAAACTTGATATTTATAAATATTAACACGTGTTCATAAAGTCCCTTTAACCCCATTTATTATTTTTGTCACTGAAAATAAGTTAACAAAACTTTGTATATATCTTGTGTTGCGTAACAGGAAAGTTTTTTGACATGTATGAATCTTTATGATTTTGGGGGGCTTGAGGGGGGTAGCGGGTAACAAATTTTAAATATAAATCTAGATCATGTAATGCACCATTGAAAAGCTTGAAAAGAGAAACGGAATGACGCAAACTAGACCTTAGTATCTTGCTTCGTTTCAAAGTAATGGACAATAAAAGTTCTGGAAAATTATATTGTAATCATAACATCAAAGCAGGTTATTCATTTGTTGATATTAGGAATAAGTAGGTTGTATTTTATTTTGCAGAACTTTGTCCATTACTTTGAAACGAAGTAAGATATTAAGCTCTAGTTTGGGTCATTGTGTTTCTCTTTTAATAAGCTTTCAATGGTGTATTACATTACCTACTTTAAAAAGGGACTTTATGAACACCCTGTATGTATATATAAGACGTTGTGTACTGACTGACCGACATAAAATCAACGTACAGCAAAAACTACTGAAGATAAAATTACGAAAATATGAGGTATATTATTAAGTGGTCATAGAAAATATTTTGGAAGATTTTGATTTTTAAGCGTAAACATTGTGAAAATTCGGGGTTTACTCTTTTTCCTATAACAGCTGATTCCCATCAAAAACTTAGCAACATAATTTTAGGTTAGGCCTATACTGAACCAACCCAATTTTCTTGAATTTCATTATCACAACAACCAACTTAGCAAAATTAGAATCAGTTAATAATTGATCTGTTAATAGGTTAGTTAATTATTCTCCACAACCAACAACTTTTTTAGGTTATGTTTGCAAAATAAAGCAAACGCACACAAATAACCGAAATCTCAACGAAAAAAGGCTTACTGTATTATAATTTAAACATCTCTTGTTACGTATCTTACAAAAACAGTTGATTCGAACCAAAAGATAAACACATTTTTTCGGTTATGCCTATTATTCTGAACCGGTACATTCTTCTTGAATGCATTTATATTCATTGCCATAAAAACCAAATAAGAAATTTAGAATCAGATAATTATTTTTCTTCACAACTAACAGGTTTTATAGGATAGGTTATATAATAATATAAATAAAATGTAGCCATATGTACACTCTATTCCACGTTCACCGTACAGTCCAGGTCTTACGGAGATAGAAATATTAGACATGCTACTACCATTACTGGGAACATCACGTTTATTGACTTGCGGGTTGCGTGTTATCAACTGCCCGACCGTTGCATGTTTTTTAGTTGGCTAGTATCGCTATCGCTGAGACAATCGTTTGGATAACATATGGCTTATGGGCGCTCTGTACTGCACGGTGAACGTGGAATCGAGTGTATGCAGGGATGATTATATTATTATTCCAGCGTAGCTGGAACGCATGAGCCAATTATAACCAAGCTTGGTACACTTATGACTTACTATCTGTAAATATGTATTTTAGATGATAAACAAACCCATGCACACCTAGAGATGGGACGGTAAGCGGTTAATATGTAAAAACAATTGGAAACGACTGTTTTCGTGTTAAACCGATAGTTTTCAAGGTCGCTTAGATGAATAGTGACGGTCCAGAAAATTTTAACTATTTTGTGCAGAACAAATAAACATTCTTCCGCGATAAAGCACGCTCCAACAGAACTAACGGATAACAATATTCTGTTAAGTTGTTACCCGTTTGGTTAACTTCATTTCGAAGGTCGAAACTAATTTTATAACTGAGAAATAAAGAAAGTATATTTTTACGGAAATATATTCAGCTGAGGGCAGAGGCGTCCATCATTCCAAATGCTACCAATTACTCAGTGCCTTGGAAACGAAGCCAATTAAATTCTAAATATATATATTTTGGCAGATAAAATAAGTTTTTTTTTCTAATTAAAGAAACACAAGGTTTAGTATTTCATCGAGTTGTACTTGACTGAAACATCAAACAAACAGAATTAAACACAATAAAACTGTAATTTCATTAAATGCATTCTTGTTCCAATGATAAACCAACAGGTGGGTGGCTACATGACGCTATTGGCGACTTAAGTTGGTATTGGCCCAACGTCAAGTCTATATTATACCTGTTTTCGCTGTTATAAATAAGTTTCGACTAAAAGTGAGTTTACATTTTATTCGCTCTGTTTGTCAGCTCCATTTCATTCGGTAATTTTTCATTCATCTCTGACTGACAAGACAGAATCACACGTGGTAGTATTAGTAGTGGTTAGTATTGACGTAGCAGTGGTCCGAAATAGCGTAGCTATTTGCGTTAATTTTTTCTGTGCGATATTCCACTCCTAGTTTTTCACTACCAAACAAGTTCTATAAGCAAACGACAAACCAAAAAAATTAAAGACAGGAGTCGCGCGACTGTCAACAGAAGTGAAAACTGTAATGAATATAAATCGTTGATCATTCTGGTTTAATCTGAAATTTGGTTAGTTTAACACTACCAAGTAAACTATTTTAACACAGCTTACAAAATGAGGAAGCACAATGTCCATTTCAAATGTATTACCAAGTAAACTGTTTTAAAGCAACTTACAAAATGAGGAAGCACAACGACCATTTCAGAGGTGTTAACAAATAAACTATTTCAACACAACTTACAAAATGAGAAAGCACAATGTCCATTTCAAATGTATTACCAAGTAAACTGTTTTAAAGCAACTTACAAAATGAGGAAACACAATGACCATTTCAGAGGTGTTAGCAAGTAAACTATTTTAACACAACTTACAAAATAGGGAGCACAATGTCCATTTCAAATGTATTACCAAGTAAACTGTTTTAACACAACTTACAAAATGAGGAAGCACGATGTCCATTTCAAATGTATTACCAAGTAAACTGTTTTAAAGCAACTTACAAAATGAGGAAGCACAATGACCATTTCAGAGGCGTTAACAAATAAACTATTTTAACAAAACTTACAAAATGTGGAAGCACAATGTACATTTCAAATGTATTACCAAGTAAACTGTTTTAAAGCAACTTACAAAATGAGGAAGCACAATGACCATTTCAGAGGTGTTAAAAAATAAACTATTTTAACACAACTTACAAAAAGAGGAAGCACAATGTCCATTTCAGATGTATTACCAAGTAAACTTTTTTATTTTAACATTAATTAATTAATAGCCATCACGACTCGGCACCAAAAATGCATATTAAACTATTTTAACACAACTTACAAAAAGAAGAAGCACAATGGCCATTTCAGAGGTATTACCAAATAAACTATTTTAACACAACTTACAAAATGAGGAACCAAAATGTCCATTTCAAATGTATTACCAAGTAAACTGTTTTTAAGCAACTTGCAAAATGAGGAAGCACAATTACCATTTCAGAGGTGTTAACAAATAAACCATTTTAACACAACTAACGAAATGAGAAAGCACAATGTCCATTTCAGCGGTATTACCAAAAGTTTTCGCTTAAAAAAAACGTATGCTACACTTTGTTCAATCAAACTAGTGTAAAGAAAATTCACTGCAGACGTAAAAGATTATAGTTACTTAATTATTTATTCACTTTCTCTTGTTTTAACTGAATTCATTTTTCAAGCAAGAGTTAAAGATTCACATAATATAAAAATATAGCCTACACAAGTAAGTAGAATTATAATTAATCTTTTTATTTACTCTATACATATTATTATGTTACGAATAAAATTAAAACAGCTGGTGAAACAGCATAATTGATTTATTAATCGCCTTTATTTGTGTCTGGTCGAGGCTATAAAGCTATAAATTGACTTAAATGTAACCATCAACAAAAAAAAAATAATAATAAATGTTTAAAAAAATACCTAAAAAAATAATACTAAAATACATACAAAGGAAAACAAGGAAAAGCCCGAAGTAACATGACCAAATGGACCAACAGCCCCAAAGCTAAAGTTATTGTATGTATGTTAAATAAATACTTGAGCCAAATGTAATTTTGATGTTGGGTATTATAGCTGTGTATGCCATTTTGCAACGAGCATACCATGGGGACCATACATTTAACAGCATAATTTAACACATAGGCCCATGAATCTTTTCACTTGCATCTTAAAATCTACCGCACTCTTTGGCGTAACTTTAGGCTTCTTTTATTCACCGTGACAGGTCGCAGCGGCCTGTCGCCGCGATTTTGTAAGTGCATTGCCCTAAATAGGTACTGTTGTTCAAAAAGGAGCGGTCTCAGAAGTAGCGGTGTGTCGCAGCGTTTTGTAAATTCAGTCGCCTGCACTTAGAAATCGCTGGCATGGAGCGATTCCTATATGCATTGGGTTGTATAGGACCGCGGCAGCCCGCTCCCGCTCTCGCATTGCTGCCAACCCAAGCCACCTCGAACGTCACGACACCATCTAAATATCGAGCTTGATTTATGGGATGCACTTTCCAACGCCTCTTAGGTCGCTTTTTTTACTGTAATATGCATACGCCAAAACACACGGATCCATTATGTGTACGGTCAGGGATTCAGTGTTCGTGTGCACATTCGCTGAGTGACCGCCGAATGTGGTGGCAACACTTTTACCCCCTCCACGCGACTCCGATCGATCACAGCGACTTGCCGCGTGCAAATTTGGGACAGCAATCGGCCGCAGCGACGGATCGCTGCGACCTGTCGCGGTGAATAAACTACGCGGCAAAATGGGCATGCAAGGTAAGGGCATGCATACCTAAATAATTCAGTTTTGATTAATTTGAGCTAAATTACCAAAACTTGATTAATATTTAATTATTAAAGGGATTTGGTATTTACGGTTGTCTTTAGATGTACTAATTGTTGAATTTAAAATGAGGAAATTTAGTTAGCCTAACGAAAAATGAAATTTTTACCAGAAATACACTGTCTTATTAGCCTAGTCGGTGTAGGTTACAACTACCAGTAATTTGCAATACGGCTGATTTTTTTTATAAGTACATTAAAGTATGTAGATTAATATTAAAAAATGTTTACCAGTCTATCGATTTCCCAATGTCAAAAAAAAAAAAAATCGAAAAACTTTTTCGATATTCCTTAATATTTTGAGCTGGGACGAAGATATAGAAAAATAAAACATACCACTGTGTAGGGGAAGTATTTTTCAATAAAAAAGGTCATATGTATTTCTTTCCTCCGAACAATGGTTTGTCTGGACAAAATTCGATAATGCAGGTATGTATTTTGCAGTAGGGGAAATCACTAAAAGTGGAAATCTCATTCATATATAAAGCGTTGGCTCATTCTAAATTGGCTGAATTTTAATATATCGAATTAAAACTTGACATAAGAGTTAAAATATATATTTTAAACATTTATGGTGAGCCTCAGCTTGTTATCTTGAAAATGACCCGATCTAGAGCCACTTGACTTATCAATGGGTTTCTCGATTTTAGGAGTACCGGACCCACGAACTAATTTCAATCTATTCCAGTTTCGTCAATTTTTGGAATATCAACATCAAATTTGTTTTACAAGTTAAATACACCAGTATAAATATTCTTAGTAATTATGGAAGATTTTTCATGTTATTTTTAAAAACGATGCGCTAGAAAATTGTCTTCTGTTTAAACTATAATACTTTTGGATTCAACGACTCCATTTTCAACATTTTTGAACATATCGATTTAAAAATTGGTACAGAAGTTACAAACACATTTTTTTTGCTATACTTATTTTAAAAACTATATTTAAAAAATTGACAGCTCATCAACTCTAACGTTTTGATGAAAAACCTAAGAAGGTCTAAAATTATACTTTTTTAAGTTACTTGTGCTTTTAAAAGTAAATAATAAAAAAGGTTTATACTCCTTGATCTTGTTTGAATCTATATGTTTAACTTGTAAAAAAACTTTTAGGTTGATATTTTGAAAATTTTCTAAACTGGAGCCGATTAAAATTAGTTCGTGGGTCCGGTAATCCTAAAATCGAGAAACCCATTGATAAGTCAAGTGGCTCTAGATTGAATAATTTTCATGATAAGAAGCATAACTCAGCATAAATGTTTAAAATATATATTCAATTCAATGTTTAAATGTCAAGTTTCAATTCGATATATTAAAATTCAGTGAATTTAGAATGAGCCAACGCTTTATATATGAATGAGATTTCAACTTTTAGTGATTTCCCCTGCTGCAAAATACATACCTGCATTATCGAATTTTTCCAGACAAACCATTGCTCGGAGGAAAGAAATACATATGACCCTTTTTATTGAAAAATACTTCCTATACACGGTGGTATTTTTATTTTTATTTATCTTCATCCTAGCTCGAAATATTAAGGAATATAAAAAAAATGTTTCTCGATTTTTTTCGACTTTGGGAAATAGATGTTTTGTAAACTTTTTTTATGTTAATCTACATACTTTAATGTACTTATAAAAAAAATCAGCCATATTGTAAATTGCTGGAACTTTAGGTCCAAAATTACCCCTACCGACTGGCCTATATGGGCTTCATTTTGATACCATTATTCACAATTGATAACTAGGCCTACATAATTTATAAGGGAATGAGATTCAATGCAGGAAAATCTTTACTTTAAAGAAGGGCCCACCCCACTTCAAGTGAAAGTTTGCAACGGGCCCCTCTCCCTCAAGTAATACCACTTGTAATCCGTCCACCTAATTTCGCCATAATTAAAATTTATCGTACATGTAAACGATCGCCGATTCTCGTTCGCATCACGTGGGCAAAATTAGCCATAAAATATGAATTAAGTCATGTTTTACAATCCAATTAAACCGATCTGTGCAACACAGCCTGTCTGCATTAGCGAAGAAACTTACTCCCGGCTTTATCTGCCTTCTCACTATTGGACTAATTCAATAGTCGATTAATCGAATAGTAGCTCAATTGAAGATCTCGATGCAGGTCTTAAACGCATTACAATTTGATATTTAATTATACTGAAATTTAATTAATAAACGTCAGCAGTTCGAACAATGTAAAGAAGTATAAGTACTTCCAACGACTTTAGAAGAGTAACATCTAATAATTCCTTTTATATACCTCTTAGGATATATATATATGTTCCTTGGAGACCCTCTCCACAGTATAACTTCATGGTTTAAATTTCGGTAAAACAGCCTAATAGGTTTTTAAATTGCTTATGTTTCCAAATGGCTTTAAAATTTTCGGAACAAAAATGTCTGAACAATATTGACAATATTCGGCAAATGCTGTTGATATGGTTATTCCAAATTAGTTTACGCTTAATAAGTCGCCTTGCTCATTGCGCCTAATGTCATTTCGCCTAATGAGACTTGCCCAGAACTGTTATATGTATTTTTAGTCTGAAGGTTATCTGACTGGCTTTTTAGGAAATTTCCATAGGAAAAATGAGCTATTGCAGCGGCTCTTATGGTCGGAGTAGCAAATGAGCACCGATCATGGTCTCCAGAACACGTTTTGGAGTGTCATTAAAAATCATATATATATATATATATATATATATATATATATATATATGTATATATTTGTTCGCACTCTAGCGGCCGCAGTTTAAGTCCGATTTGGTTCAAATTTGGTACACATGTTGGTTGTCTACGTCGCTCGGACGAGTTCGTTATCCAAAAAAATCCAACAACCGGAAGTACGTTTTTTGACCGGAAGTAACTATTTTTTTAGATTTTTCCTACGAGAATGAATTTTTTGTAGAGTTTTTTCTACAAATATAAATGTAGCATTTTATGCTTTACATTTTATTTTTTTACGCGACCTTGGTTCCCCCAAAATCGATCAAAACGTAAAATACCATAAAAGTACCCCCGGTTCAAAGCCATGTGGTGGATTTTACCGTGGGGTTGGCGTGCGAAGCTCTCAATGCATTGTGTATTGAAGATACTCCCAATACGGGGGTTGGCGTGCGAAGCACGCAATGCTTGGTGTGTTGAAAATACCCCAAATATGCGGAATGGCGTGCGAAGCATGCAATGCTTTGTGTATTGAAGATAATCCCAATGTGCGAAATGGCGTGCGAACTATTTTGCAGCTATTCAGCACCGTCGTGAATAGACCTATTTCCCAAATTGTTTGTTGAAATCCTAAAACATAGGCATATAAACTTAATTTTGGAAATTTGCTCAACTCACGTCAGCGGTTCAGCTGCGTGGTCGAGTTATTTTTGATTCCAACATTTTGTTCTCAGTTTTGTAGGTCTAGTGTTAAGATCTAGACGTTTTTCACACGGTGGATTCTTCTATACTTCGTTCAGAGAGTGCTCAATATGAAGTACCTCATTAGGTATAAAGTCTATAGGTTTGTCACCAAATAGGAAACTACGCGATTACCGAGTGTTCGCAGGATCTTTTCCAGCAGACTTGAGACTTGAGAGCACTTTCACTCTGCAGCGTAGATTAGCCGTACATTTGTTGCAGCTGGCGGTTACCGATTGTTTTCTTTAATTCTAAACCCGTAATCGGTTATCATCGCATAAAAACACCAACATTCAATAATGTTTACAAATTAAACAGCTGGAACATTCACAAAGAAAAAGTCGAAGTAAATTCCCAACACACCACTAAAACTTGATAACAAAATACAATAGGTAATCTGGTAATAAGTAGCCTATCTGTAAGTATTACCAATCCATTCAATCGATTTTGAAACGTCATCACCATACCAATGGTCTTGGTATCAACACTCAGCATCGTCTGAATGCAATTTACACGGACATGATTTAATTTTGTACACTCCAAAAGAAGGATGATTGGTGGAAAGAAATTTAAAACTGTACGGAAAAACGTGGCGGGTCCTCCTAGCATCAGAAACCTATAGACAAGAAACCACCAATTCCTCTCGACGTCTTCGGATGGAACACGCCTGCATAAGTGCTTCACTCTGAACACTAGTTACATTAGTACAGAGCCTTGTGAGTTGTGCACATGTGTTCGGAGATTTGCTACCACCTCCTATGTCCAGTGCACCCGCGGTTTTCTCGCACCCACAGCCTGTTCTTGTACTATTTAAACGCACTTTCTTCATTAAATAAAGTTCTAAGAAAAATTCTCCACAATTACCTGGTGTGTAGGATTGCTAATTCCCCAAGAACTTGCTATTACACTATTGGCTATTTCCCAATCATCTGTTCTAATACTTTTTACATAAAATAATAAATACTAGCTGACCCGTGTGAATTTTTCGCAAGTTCAAAGTACTTAACTGATTTAATACGTTGATTTAATTCAGTTAATATCGTTTATTTCTTTATGTTGATTTATAAATAACAGTTTATAACGATTTATAACGCTCGACGTTGATTTATGTAGTAGATTACAATTGCATATAGAATGTAAACAAGTTAACTAACAGCTGTCATGAAATAAATTACACTTTTCATTAGGAATCATATGAACTTACATAAGAAAGTTTTTTTAATCAATTTTTTAATAAAAACGTTAATTTTAAGCTTTTTGTCAAATTTTCGTCAATAGCAGGGAACACAATCTTTAAAACTATGTTTTAATCATTAATTTTGATGAAAAATTAAGGAAAATATAGCGTTGCAATATTTTTCAATTACAATAATTTCCAGTTACAATCATTTCCATTATAACCATTCCCTGTTACTATTATTTTCATTTAAAATCATCTAATGTTACGCTCCTTTCCAGTTCCTTACGATCATTTCCACTCACAATCATTTCCAC